>SJYE01000420.1:270991-299588 GCA_006408755.1 Eudorcas thomsonii | reverse complement strand
CAGTGTAAGAGGGTTCCCTTTTCTCTACATCCTCTCCAGCATTTATTGCTTGTAGACTTTTGGATCGCAGCCATTCTGACTGGTGTGAAATGGTACCTCATTGTGGTCTTGATTTGCATTTCTCTGATAATGAGTGATGTTGAGCATCTTTTCATGTGTTTGTTAGCCATCCGTATGTCTTCTTTGGAGAAATGCCTATTTAGTTCTTTGGCCCATTTTTTTATTGTTTTTTTTTTTTTTCTGGTGTTGAGCTGCATAAGTTGCTTATATATCTTTGAGATTAGTTGTTTGTCAGTTGTTTTATTTGCTATTGTTTTCTGCCATTCAGAAGGCTGTCTTTTTACCTTGCTTATAGTTTCCTTTGTTGTGCAGAAGCTTTTAATTTTAATTAGATCCCATTTGTTTATCTTTGCTTTTATTTCCAGACAAGGGTGTCCACTTTCACCACTACTCTTCAACATCGTACTGGAAGTTTTGGCCACAGCAATCAGAGCAGAAAAAGAAATACAAGGAATCCAAATTGGAAAAGAAGAAGTAAAACTCTCACTGTTTGCAGATGACATGATCCTCTACATAGAAAATCCTAAAGACTCGACCAGAAAACTACTAGAGCTAATCAATGAATATAGTAAAGTTGCAGAATATAAAATCAACACTCGGAAATCCCTTGCATTCCTATACACTAATAATGAGAAAGTAGAAAAAGAAGTTAAGGAAACAATTCCATTCACCATTGCATCGAAAAGAATAAAATACTTAGGAATATTCCTACCTAAAGAAACTAAAGACCTATATATCGAAAACTATAAAACACTGATGAAAGAAATCAAAGAGGACACTAATAGATGGAGAAATATACCATGCTCATGGGTTGGAAGAATCAATATAGTGAAAATGAGTATACTACCTAAAGCAATCTACAGATTCAATGCAATTCCCATCAAGCTACCAGCAGTATTTTTCTCAGAACTAGATCAAATAATCTCAAGATTTGTATGGAAATACAAAAAACCTCGAATAGCAAAAGCAATCTTGAGAAAGAAGAATGAAACTGGAGGAATCAACTTACCTGACTTCAGGCTCGACTACAAAGCCACAGTCATTAAGACAGTATGGTACTGGCACAAAGACAGAAATATAGATCAATGGAACAAAATAGAAAGCCCTGAGATAAACCCGCACACCTATGGACACCTTATCTTCGACAAAGGAGGCAAGAATATACAATGGAGTAAAGACAGTCTCTTTAACAGGTGGTGCTCGGAAAACTGGTCAACCACTTGTAAAATAATGAAACTAGACCTCTTTATAACACCATACACCAAAATAAACTCAAAATGGATTAAAGATCTAAATGTAAGACCAGAAACTATAAAACTCCTAGAGGAGAACATAGGCAAAACACTCTCCAACTTAAATCACTATTGAGATTATTAACAAGGTTTAGAATAAGTGTGCTGCTGTCATTGAGACTGCACAGTAGAACATACATCCCATCACTCCTGAACCCGTGTTCTTGAGAATATGGCCTGCCACTACTGAACCTGTCCCTAAAATAAGCCTGTTGTAAGTACACATAAACTTTTGGTATTTTGCACTCTTGATTCTGTGTCCCTGCACTACTGCAATTGCCTTCCCAAACAAGAGTTTATCACCGGCTGAACTTTCACTCTAAAGCATAACTATCACAATCATTAGCTTGTTGCTTTATAGGTAAGTCAGGCCACTACTCAACCTGCACTGTAGTTCAGGTGTGCCTAAACAACTATTGAACTTGCACTCTGAAGTTTACTTCTGGACACAACTGAGCCAGCACTCCTGTAGACATAGTGAGTTTAAACTCTGGAAGTCATAGTACACCTCTACTGAACATGATTTCAAGTGCATGCATCCAAGCTCTGCTGAGAACATGCTTTAGTTGCACACATGCCACAGTAACTGAACATGCAAGTGGGAGTACAGATCTCATAACTACAGAGTGCACACATTTTATCATGGGTTTTGCACTACTGAGGTTTACTCAGAAGCACATCCCCCATCATGACTGTGTGTGCCTTCAAGAGCTAATGATCTGACACTACTGAGACTATGCTGTAGATTAAGAATATCTGAACTACACAATTGGACACTGAATCATGCATCCCAGCAGTATAAATCCTAGTACTACAGCACACTTGTCACTTCTGAGCCCTTACACTAAGCAGGCATGGCACAGCTAGTGAGCATGAGGTTTAGAGCATGTGTATGGCCATTACTAAATTTGCATTCTGAAGCACGTGTCTTGCCACTTGTAAGCCCAGGCCCCAAAACACTCATGTTTCAGCAACAGATTATGTCCCATGGTACACTGTTTTATTCACTGCTGAGCCTGCCTTATAGAGCATTGCCAGGAGCCAGCATGAGGAATCCCACTTGTAACAAGTTCACACAGCAGAAGTCTGATGGGCAAGGCAAATCAGACCTCAGGGTTTTCCCTTGGTATTTCCTGAGCATGTACCCCCCAAAAGTAAAAATCTGCCTGCCTTTGTACTCTGCTTTTCCGCTCTTCTGACACATTCTGGAAAAAGTTAATTCAGGGCATCAGTCTCCTGAAAAAGAACGTCTTGGCTTAAAACCCCCTCTGATAGCTCTCTAACTTGCCTAACAGGCTCCCTTGGACCTCTTACAGCTTGTGAATTGCTTGTAGCCCCCCAACCATGAGAGGCACAAAGTTTAAAAGTATCTTAAAAACACAGAGCCTTTTCTAGAGAGTTAAAAATTATATTGGTAGAGGGCTTTCACTGTTGATTTAATATTTTCTGCCAGGCCTCCATATTCTTTATATTTTAAGCACCTGGGAAGATATTAATCAATATAAATGGGATATGGAAAAAGATATATAGTAGTTTTGATGTTAGCTACACTAGACTTTTGAGTTAATTTCTTTTATAATAAATCACTGTACTCATTTTACTTGTTATAAATTGCTGTATCTTTGCTATGTAAGAATGTAACTTCATTTACTGTTTTTCTAAGAGTGGCACCAGACTTTGAGAAGAACAACACAAATAAACCTTCTGGTTGACAAACCTTATCAGAAAAGGACTGTAAAATCTTAACTGGCCCTTTTGGCTGGAAGATGATGTAAATCACCTAAGATTTGGGTATACAACTAGGTATGTAGATTAAAAAAAAACTGGTTTTTATAAAAGTCTAAGCTGCTAAAGTTGCATAACTTTGTGTTACCCATTGATCTCCATGTATTATCAAAAGTATAAAAAACCTTCTGAACAATAAAGGATGGACCAGTTTCTCGGACTAGTATCTCGGCCTAGTTTCTTGGGAATCTCACTCCCCCCATGTCTCTCTCTCTTTCTTCTCCCTCTCCCTTCCTTTGCTTTTCTGGCTGTATTCCCATCTGCAGTGGGGTGGCTCACCACGTCTACTTACTTGCCCTAGCTTCTAAGACCCATGCAAAAGGGAGCCTAAGACAGGGCACCCTTCAGTATTCAAGTAGGCACCAGTGGTCCACTGTAGATGGTGCAAATCTCTTATCCTGAGATTTTCTGTGTTTTCCCCATAAGCCAGGTTATTCAGCATCTTTTCTCCACTTAATTTTCCTACTACACTATTTCTACCTAATCTAATCTTATCTTAATAAATAAATAAGTTTTCCTTGCCTATGTCATCCAAGGTTTGAATTTCCCTGAATCCACCAGGGCTGGGTCCAGGCAGAGCATGAGTTCCACTACTACTAATCTTGATCCATGGTCTGTGTGCTTAACCTAGTGAGCCTACACTCTGCAGCCGAAAATTGCCAATGACTTGGCTTGCCCTCTGTTGCATTTCCCCCCCTTTTTTTCTTTCTGCACTCTAGAGTGGTGTCCCAACTACTGAGGTTTCATTCTGGAGGACCTAGTCCAGGAAAATGGAGGCTGTATTGTAAAACACATATCCTACCCATGAGTTAACCGTCATTCTAGATCAACTGTGTGACCACTAGTGACCTTGAATTTTGAAGCATAGAGTCACTTCCTCAAGGTAGCAGTTTTAGACATCATGTGTTACAGTGCATGTTCCATATTGGTAGGAACTGTGCTCTAGTGTGCATTCAGTAGTGGCTGGTAGTTGCTCTAGATGTGAGAAACAATTACCCCAATGACATTATTTTGCTGCTAGTCTTCAAGCACTCTCGACTGTGCAAGCTGTGAGTAGAGTACCTGTACATCTATGGATGATGTGCCACCACTAGAGACATGGTATATACTTCATATTTCCTGCCTCAATTAAACATGCATCACAATACACATATTCCACAACTCTTATTCTTGCACTGTTGAGGGCTTACTACTACTGAGCTTGTGTGGCATAGCAGGTATATCACATTTTCTGAATTTGATCTCTGGATATGCAACCAAAAATAAAAACCCAGAGTTCAAGAGGACATGTACCTCTGCATATTCCTCTGCAGTCTGAACTCTTGAATAAATGCACTACAACTCCTGAGACAACACTCTGAAACACATGTAGAGCAGGTATCCTGCATCTGCTGAACTTAACTCTTCAGCATGCATCTCAGCAGTTAAACACACTTTAGACATACCTCTGTTAACACAGACCCATGATCTAGATCTGGCATGCTTCAAATACTGAATCTTTGCTTCAGAGAACATGTGCTTCATCTCCTGAGACTGTGCTTTTGAGGATTCTCGCCACCACTGCTAAGACTGTGCTCTAGAGCAGATGTGACACAAATAGTAGGATGGCACTTTGGAGCCTGCATACATCACTACTATGTCTCAGCTCTAGCACAGAAGTACTGAATCTGCTTAGCTTACAATCTGGAGCATACGATCTGCCACTAGTGTGCTTGCATTTTAGAACAGGCTGTCTGAAGCTATCCCATTGGCACTGGCAACATGCATCCAGCCACTACTGAATGCACACTAGAGCACAGTTCCTACCACCATGGAACATGCACTCTAACACATGGCGTCTAAAACTGCTCAGTTGCATTGCGAAACATACGTATTTCCACGATTGACTTGCATGCTAAAGCAAATGCTACACAACCACTGATCTTGTGCTCTAGAATTGGCACACCATAAATAATTTTCTTAACATTTGAAGCATATGTCTGGCCAACACTAAGTCCATACTTTAAGTCAGCTGTGCTAAAATCACTGAGATTACCCTCAAGAGTATATCTGAGCTCACATTATATAGCACACCTACTACTACTGTGGATTCTGTTCTCTAAAACTCTTGTGAGACGAGAGAACAAGATGGTGGAGCTATAGGCGGATGTAGAGTACATCTCTCCATGGGTACATCAAGCATACACCTTCAGACACAGAAGAGTAATCAGATCATTACCTTAAAGTAGACAGGAGTACTTGACAAGTGGAAAAGAATATATACAACCAGGCAAAACTCAGTAGGATGAAAGAAGTGGGGGAAAAAACAGGAGTGTTAGTAGGACAGGATTTGCCCTGAGCGGGTAAAGGATCTGAAGCAGAGGTACAATCCCACATTGGGTCAATTGTCTGGATCATAGAACAAACATTTAAAACTAACAGTAAAAGAGCTGATCTGTGGAAACCTTGTTGAAATAAAAATCACAGAGTCCTTGCTGTAGCTGTACATACCCCAGACAAGGTACATGTGTCCCCTGAAAGGCACAGTGGCTGGGAGATGAAGTTTAAGGATTCTGGGGACAATTCCTGGGTGAGGGCTGCTGTTTGTTGGGAAGAGATGAAGAGAGGGGCTGTGAGGGAGGAGACTGTGGTAGGGTTTGCCTGTGGAGGAGAGACAGGCAGCCGTGGAAGCAAGACAGTATCACTGAGCCCCATGAGGTGGTGGAGCAATCACCATAGTCTCTCTATCCCCACATGCTAGCATCAGCAGTTTCTAAAATAACAAGGTTGACTCATCAAATGCTGAACACACTGAAAGGCAGAGAAGAAGACCACACAGGATTATCCTTTAAATGCCTGATGCACTATACTAGAGTAGAACCCCACTCAGGATTCTCCTTTAAGTGTCAGATGCACTTATTTACAGAATAGGACCCCAGCCAGGGAGGTGTGTCTATGTGCTGACACATTGAAAAACAGAGAAGGATCACAGGCAAGGAAGCTTCTAAATGCCTGAATGGGTGGAACTAGGGGAAAGACTGGCCAAATATGCCTACTGATCGTCAGCTACAAGAAGCTAAAAAAAAAAGAAAAGAAAAGAAAAACTGATAGGGCTACAACTCCTGTGGTGTAGTCAGTCTGTGTCCCTGCAAAATGCACACTTGAAACCACCTGGGTCCCTCAAAACCAAGCAGCTGCTCCGCCTTCACAGATAACTCTCATTGGAAAAAAAGCTGCCACAGGTTAAAAAACAAACAAACAAACAAACAAAATCTTGCAACTATTTGCACAGGATTGCTTCGATCCTGTCTAACACTTTGTGGAACACATTTCACCTCTTCAGAGAACAAGCTCTAAAATACATATACTGGAACCGCTGATCTTTTCCAGTCTTGTTGCCATTGCTGAGTTTTCCAAATTTTCTGGAATATTGAGTTCAGCATTTTTCACAGTACTATCTATTAGGATTTAAAATCACTAAACGGATTTCTACATCTCCACTAGCTTTGTTTTTATTGCTGCTTCCTAGGGTCCACTTGACTTCACATTCCAGGATTTTTGGCCCTAGTTGAGTGATTCCATCATCGTGATTATCTGGATCATGAAGATCTTTTCTGTGTAGTTCTTCAATCTTTTCTGTATAGATTCTTGCTACCTCTTATTAATATCTTCTGCTTCTGTTAGGTCCATAAATTTCTGTCCTTTATTGTATCAATTTTTGCATGAAATATTCCCTTGGTATCTCTAATTTTCTTGAAGTGATCTCTAGTCTTTCCCATTCTATTGTTTTCCTCTATTTTTTTGCATTCATCACTGAGAAAGGCTTTCTTATTTTCTCTTTGCTATTTTTTGGTACACTGTATTCATATGGATATATCTTCCCTTTTCTCCTTTGCCTTTTTCATCTCTTCTTTTCTTAATTATATGTAAGGCCTCCTCAGACAAACATTTTGCCTTTTTGCATTTATTTTCTTGGGGATGGTCTTGATCACTGCCTCCTCTACAACTTCATAAACCTCCATATGTAGTTCTTCAGGCACTATATAATACCTAATCCCTTAAATATTTTCTCACATCCACTGTATAATCATAAGAGATCTGATTTAGGTCATGCCTGAATAATCTAATGGTCTTCCCTACTTTCTTCAATTTAAGACTAAGTCTATAGCAAATACTGAGTTTCCACTCTGAACCTTCCTTCTTACAAGTATTCATCCATCATTTGAGAGCACTTTTGCTGCACCTATTTATCTTCACTCTGAAACACATGTACCATCACTCCTGAAAGGATACTCAAGTGCATGCATTTAACTCCTACTTAGCCTAAACTCCAGTCCAGAGTAGGCATGACGATCTACTAAGCTTGCATGCTGCCACATGCATCTTCCTCTACTTAGACTGAGGCCATGCTGCAACTACATAGTTGCAATCTCAAGCTTATCTTATTTGACTTTCAGCTTTTATACCAGCACCCATGATCTGCCCCTCCTAAGCCTACTTTCTTGAATAGATAACTGTTGTAGTATTCTGGAGCATGTCCCTGGTAATTCTGAACACATTTTTTTGTTTGTTTATTTCTTCATATTTCTTTTTAAAAATGATTTATTTTAATTGGAAAAGAATTACTGTGTATTATTGTGATGGTTTTTGACTTATACAGCAACATTGATCAGCCACATGGATACAGGTGTCCCCCTATCGTGGACACAATATCGTGGACACAATATCTCCTTGCAGGGTATGTTGTCTTGCTCAGAACATTACTTCTCTGAAAGCAGAAAAGAGGCACTGACATCAAGCAAAGAGAAGGAAGCTTGCTGAGGAAAGAGATCACGTGGGATTCCCCCCACGGGGAAGTCTGTGCCATCCAGGGCCTCTCTCCTCTGCCACCTCAACTGGCAAGTGAGAAATGTGTTGTGTTGGCTTACTAGATATTGTTTAACAAGGTAAAACTTACCCTGCAAGACAACATACCCTGCAAGGAGATATTGTGTCCACGATATTGTGTCCACGATAGGGGGACACCTGTATCCATGTGGCTGATCAATGTTGCTGTATAAGTCAAAAACCATCACAGTAATACACAGTAATTCTTTTCCAATTAAAATAAATCATTTTAAAAAAGAAATATGAAGAAATAAACAAAAAAATGTGTTCAGAATTACCAGGGACATGCTCCAGAATACTACAACAGTTATCTATTCAAGAAAGTAGGCTTAGGAGGGGCAGATCATGGGTGCTGGTATAAAAGTTGAAAGTCAAATAAGATAAGCTTGAGATTGCAACTATGTAGTTGCAGCATGTCCTCAGTCTAAGTAGAGGAAGATGCATGTGGCAGCATGGAAGCTTAGTAGATATTGTTTAACAAGGTAAAACTCTCTTGTTACCCCATGCTTCTGGGTTCTTCCACAGGACAAGAGTTGGACGCATCTTTCATGCATTCAACTTGCACTGATCATCTCTTCTATAAATGGTAATATAACTGTTTTAATGCTATTTTCTCAAATCATCCCATCCTTGAACTATCCCATTGAGTTTAAGAGTCTGTTCTTTATATGTGGATCTTCTTTACTAGCCTCCATGCAGGATCATTGTTGCTGTCTTCCGAAGTGCCATTTATATGCATTAATAAACAATATTTGTATCTCTGTCTCTTTTTTTATTTTACTCTGAATAATAGGCTGCAGGTTGAACTGCCTCATTAAAAGTACAAATATATGACTTTCTGTAGCTAAGTAATATTCCATTTTCATATATACCACAAATTCGTTATACAGTCATCTGCTAATGTGCATCTAGATTACTTCCATGTCATAGCCTTTGTAAAAAGAATTGCAATAAACATTGGGATACATGTGTATCTTTTGATTCTAATTCCCTCTGAGTATATGCCAAGAAGTGGGGTTGCTCAGTCATATGACAGTTCGAGTCCAAATTTCTCAAGGAATGGCCAAACTGGTCTGCATACAGGTTGTACCAGTTTGTGGTACCACCAACAGTGTATTAGGGCTAACTTTTCTCCACACCCTCTCCAGGATTTTGTGCTTGTAGAATTTCTGGTAATGGACACTCTGAACAATGTGATATGACTATACATTAAATTTTAATTTTTGTTCCTCTAGTAATGAGTGATTTTAAGGATATTTCATGTGTTTTTTAGCCATCTGTATGCCTTCTTTAAAGAAATGTCTGTTTAGGGGTTTTGCCCCATTTTAATGATGCTTTGAAAGTGCTTCACTCAATATGCCAGCAAATTTGGAAAAGTCAGCAGTGGCTGAAGAACTGGAAAAGGTCAGTTTCCATTCCAATCCCAAAGAAATGCTGTGCCAAGGAATGTTCAAATCACCACACAATTGCATTCATCTCACACGCTAGAAAAGTAGTGCTCAAAATTATCCAAGCCAGGCTTCAGTAATACATGAACCATGAACTTCCAGATGTTAGAGCTGGTTTTAGAAAAGACAGAGGAACCAGAGATCAAAATGCCAACATCTGCTGGATCATTGACAAAGCAAGAGAGTTCCAGAATAACATCTATTTCTGTTTTATTGACTATGTCAAAGTCTTTGACTGTGTGGATCACAATAAACTATGGAAAATTCTGAGAGAGATGGGAATACCAGACCACACCTGTCACGTGAGAAACCTACATGCAGGTCAGGAAGCAACAGTTAGAACAGGACATGGAACTACAGACTGGTTCCAAATAGGAAAAGGAGTCTGTCAAGTCTATATATTGTCACTCTGCTTGTTTAGTTTATATGCAGAGTATATCATGAGAAACATTGGGCTGGAAGAAGAACAAGTTGAAATCAAGATTGCTGGGAGAAATATAAATAACCTCAGATATGCAGAAGACACCATTCATATGGAAGTAAGTGAAGAGGAACTAAAAAGCTTCTTGATGAAACTGAAAAAGAGAGAGAAAATGTTGGCTGAAAGCTCAAAATTCAGAAGATTAAGATCATGGCACCTGATCCCATGAACACATAGGAAATAGATGGGGAAACAGTGGAAACAGTGTAAGACTTTACATTTTTGGTCTCCAAAATCACTGCAGATATTGATTGCAGGCATGTAATTAAAAGACGGTTATCCTATGTAAGAAAAGTTATGACCAACCTAGATAGCATATTGAAAAGCAGAGATATTATTTTGCCAACAAAGTTCTGTCTAGTCAAGACTATATATTTTACAGTAGTCATGTATGGATATGAGGGTTGGACTGTGAAGAAATCTGAACAATGAAGAACTGATGCTTTTGAACTGTAGTGTTGGAAAAGACACTTGAGGGTCCCTTGGACTGCAAGAAGATTCACCCAGGCCATTCTAAAGAGATCGGCCCTGGGTATACTTTGGAAGGAATGATTCTAAAGCTGAAACTCCGATACTTTGACCACCTTATGTGAAGAGTTGACTCACTGGAAAAACTCCGAAGCTGGGAGGGATTGGAGGCAGAAGAGGATGACAGAGGATGCGATGGCTGGATGGCATCACTGACTCGATGGACATGAATTTGCGTGAACTCTGGGAGTTGATTATGGACAGGAAGTCCTGGTGTACTACAATTTATGGAATCTCAAAAAATCACACACGACTGAACTTAACTGAAGCAACTGACAAATAATTAATCTCAAAAATATGCAAGTAACTCCTGAACTCCAGGAAAATAAACTACCCCATGATAAAATAAGCCAAAGGAGAAAACACATATTTCTCCAAAGACGACATACAGATGGCTAACAAACACATGAAAAGATGTTCACCATCAATCATTATCAGAGAAATGAAAATTAAAACTATAATCAGGCACCATTTCATGCCAGACAGAATGGTTGCTATCCAAAAGTCTACAAGCAATAAATGCTGGAGAAGGTGTGGAGAATGGGGAATCCTCTTATACTGTTAGTAGGATGCAAACTAGTACAGTCACTATGGAGAACACTGTGGAGATTCCTTAAAAAAAAAAAAAAAAAAGAACAAATCTGTAAATAAAACTGTCATATGATCCAGCAATCCCACTGCTGGCCACGCACACCAAGGAAACCAGAATTGAAAGAGACATGTGTACCCTAATGTTCATCATATCACTGTTTCTAATAGCCAGGGCATGGATGCAACCTAGATATCCATCAGCAGACGAGTGGATAAGAAATTTTGTGGTACATATACACAATGGAGTATGACTCAGCCATTAAAANAGAACAAATCTGTAAATAAAACTGTCATATGAGCCAGCAGTCCCACTGCTGGCCACGCACACCAAGGAAACCAGAATTGAAAGAGACATGTGTACCCTAATGTTCATCATATCACTGTTTCTAATAGCCAGGGCATGGATGCAACCTAGATATCCATCAGCAGACGAGTGGATAAGAAATTTTGTGGTACATATACACAATGGAGTATGACTCAGCCATTAAAAAGAATACATTTCAATCATCTCTAGTGAAGTGAATCAAACTGAAACCTATTATACAGAGTGAAGTTAGCCAGAAAGAAAAATATCAATAGAGTAAACTAATGCATACATGTGGAATTTAGAAAGATCATAATGATAAACCTGTATGCAGGACAGCAAAATAGACACAGATGTATAGAATAGTCTTTTGGACTCTGTGAGAGAGGGCGAGGGTGGGATGATTTGGGATAATGGCACTGAAACATGTATAATATTATTTGTCAAACAAATCACCAGACCAGGTTCGATGTGTGATACAGGATCCTCGGGGTTGGTGCACTGTCATAACCACGAGCAGTGGTTTGAGGAGGGAGGTAGCAGGGGGTTTCAGGATAGGGAATACATGTACACCCATGGCAGATCCATGTTAATGTATGGCCAAACCAACACAATATTGTAAAGAAATAGGACTACTATCAAAATAAACAAATTTATTAAAAAAATTGTTTCCAATGTGTGGAGAACAACAGCATTTTTTCAACAATATCTCTAAATAAATTAGAGTTGCAATATTCTGTGTTCAAGGTATCTTCATAAGTATAAGCCCTACCTCTTATTACAGAAAGAATACTGGCAAAATGAGCTAGATTAAAGGAGAGATTTTCAGCAACAGGATCTGTATGATTCAGCCAGAAAGATATTAAGTAATGTAGGGCTTACTAAACAGTTTACTTAAGATCTTGGGAGCTAGCAATGGACTTCGGTCACCTAAATAAAGTTGCTTAAAATTATTTTTTGGCATATATACATATACATACCTTTCTTTGCATGAGTGTGTGTATAAAAAATAGTGGAATTAATTTTAATTCATGTTATGTATAATGGAAATTAAAAAAATGTAGAATCATTCAAAATCTAATTGATTGTTGAATATTATGTAAGTTGAAATACTTCAAAATATGTTTTCTTGGCTGCATGTGAAATATGAGGACTCTTTGATATCACTCATCTCTCTCCTTTTAATAAATATATACCAATTTTCAAATGTTTATCTATTTTAATGACAAAATACAGATATAGACATATATATATATATAATATATAAAATAGATGTTTTCATAACATAAAATATTGACACTAAGCTTAGATTTTAGAATTATTTCCATATCCAGGCTCCATCTCAACAGGAAAGAACGAAAGTTGTTGCTGACTCAATCACTCCAAGAGCAGGTAAACCTGAAAAAGAAACTGAACCTGCACTGAGATGTTGTCACATTTATGATCGAGCTCTAAATCCAATGCTTTTTTTTTTTCTGAACTAAACAGTCCCTTCTTAAGATTGAAGAGTATGAAAATCAAGAGAGAGAGGTAGGAGACTGTAGACCTCCTCACGTTCAAAAGTAATTTTAATTAGAGTAGCTAGAAAATACAGAAACTAAGGAAAATAAGCAATAGAGAATAAAAATTATTTAGCCATTAAGCAAAGTCAAGAGTCTAGTCCTTCCTTAAGGGTCATAATGTAGAATGAAATGACAACTCACTCCAGTGTTCTTGCCTGGAGAATCCTAGGGACTGGGAAGTCTGGTGGGCTGCCATCTCTGGGGTTGCACAAAGTCGGACACGACTGAATTGAATTAGCAGCAGCAGCAAGGACCATCGATAACATTCTGAGCAATATCCTGTGAACAGTTTTAGAGATGCTAAAGCCCAAACCAGGCTGAAATTTAAATACATAGTTGGAACTAGACGGTCGATGATGTGGTCTCCAAATATCCTCAGTAATAGGCTATTAGAAAATGTCCCAGTATTGATCACAGGTCCCATGTTCCACATTCACTCAGTCATTAAAATATTTCCACTGAAAGTACTTGGGGATTTGGGTCTTTGAAGCATCAGCTGCTAAGACACCTTGCTCAGTCCTACAATAAGCACTCCTCCCCCCCACCACCTGCCACTGAAACCCACAGACAGTTTATAATTTTTTTTTTTTTTTGCACAGAAACAAGTAGACCAAGTTTGCTAGGGTAACAATACTGAATATTAAGAATGTGTGTATAGAAGGATGATAAATCATTTTTATTTTAGAAATGAAGTAGATTTATTGATGTGATTTTCAATAACCCTGTATGTGAGACAGCAAAAGAGACACAAATGTATAAAATGGTCTTTTGAACTGTGTAGGAGAGTAGGAGGGTGGGATGACTTAGGAGAATGTTATTGAAACATGTATAAAATCATATATGAAATGAAACACCAGCATAGGTTCAATGCATGATACTGAATGCTTGGGGCTGGTGCACTGGGATGACACAGAGGGATGGTATGGGTTGGGAGGGGGGAAGAGGTTCACGAAGGGGAGCACGTGTATACGTGTGGCAGATACATGAAAAATCAATACAATGATGTAAAGTAATTGACCTCTAGTTAAAATAAACATTAAAAAAAAAAAGAAGAAGAAGAAAAGAAATCATCCAAAAACCCCCATACCTACATTGTAACCAAGCACCACCCAGGAGCCAATAAGTTCCAGAGCAAGACAAATTCTCCACGCAAATTATCCAGCAACACAGGAACATATCCCGGAGCTTCAATATACAGGCTGCCCAAACAGCAAACCTATAAACATCTCAAAACACACTACTGGACACTTCATTGCACTACAGAGAAAACCTTGACAAACCACTCATTCAACCCCACCTACAGGGAGGAACCTCCACAATAAAGAGGAACCACAAACTGCCAGAAAGAGAAAGGCCACCCCAAACAGAGCAATCTGAAAAAAAAAAAGTACTTTAGGGATGAGATTTTGCATGCTTCATGGTTTTGGTTACTATTTGTATAAGCAGTCTGTATTTTAAGTCGATGCTGAAGTAAACACTGGTTGAGCATTACCCTTCAATTGCTAGGAGACCAGTGATTTTGTGATGTCACAGCTTTTTGACTGGGAGGACCTCTATGATGGTCTTAAGAGTTTCTCTCTGGAGGCTAGCCAAACATCATTTGAAGTTGCAGTGTGTAAAAGCAGACTAATGAGAAAATTTTCTGAAGAAAGATTTCTCTCAGTTGTCATATATTTCTTCAGAAATTCAAGATGAGGCTTCTAAAGATGAATCCACTTATTCAGAAACCTCCATTGGATCTTCTTTGTATGATTATACAACTGAGGACTCAGTTTTGAGAATTATGATCGAAGAATATGCTTTTCAATCTTTGTCTGAGGATCTTGTGATCAAGATCCACACTACCCATATTCTGTCTGTAAAACAGATGATGTGAATGATTTTCTTTCGCTCACATTCCCACAAAAAACTTTGGAATATAGTTGAAAGTAATCAGTTTGAATAAATTTGATGGGATGAGACAGGCACATGCATAGTGTTCAATGAATAACTCTTTAAGAAACAAGTCTTGGAAAGAAGGAGCCTTTCAGAATATCTGAAATCAAGACTATGAAAAGTTTCATTTGACAGCTTAACCTTTATGGATTTCATGAAAACCAACAAACTGTTCAAAGATCTGCTTCACTACCTGTCTTTCTGGAAGAAGAAAACAACATCTCTTTTGAATAAGGTATTCCAAAATTTTCACTTATTGGCAATATGTCAGATTAAATCATGTGACCTGGAAAACATGTTCACATATGTAGCTAAAACAGAATTTAAACGTGAGATAACTAATTGTTGAACAAGTTTTATTATTTTGAAGTTGAAAACAGCTGGATGTTAGAATATTGGATGTTTGACAAAATATCCTAGTAACTTGAAACTAGATACAAGTTCTGAAGCTACTTAAAGTGATATTTACTGTATATATACAACCGATTTTTAGTTGAGCATATTCTTTCTAACATGTTACCTGTTAAAACTACTAACACAGGTATTTCATTTTGTTATTTAATTGGTTCTATTAAAAGAAAGCGTTTTTATAAGTTAGCTTTGTCAGTTTTATCTTGGTTTATAAAGAAACTAAATAATTTAATTCTTTGATTTTAGTTACAGACCTAATATAATCCAAATTTCAAGAGAGGCCATCCTCAACTTTTAGTAAGAATGCAAAGAAGAGTTGGAATTAACAATCTGTCTCCAATATCTTCATTAGTTCAGGATAACAAGAAGCATGCTAAAGCAAGTGTCAAAAAAGATGATCATAACTCTGAATTTCTTCCAAAAACGAGTGGAGAGAGCACATTTCCAGCCTCCACAAGTTTAAGTGTGCCTTTCATACAAAAGCTTCATACCATCCAGACAGTCGGTAATACAAGTGTCCTGTTTCCATGTGACTTACCTATCCCATTAGCAATATCAGTTAGACAAACAGACCAGATTGTGGCAGATCAACCTGATGTTTTAAAAAAAGTGGAGCATTTTTGATTGGCACTCAGATAGTATATACACTCAAGTAAATAGCCACGTTGAGGACTTTGATACTACATCTACTTCTCATAATCACATCGTATCTCCATTACAGAGCAGTTATTCTGGACTGATGGTGGAACCTTATGAACTTCCAGTCAGGCATAGCGATATGTCAGCCCATAACAGTTCTTTTCCTAACTTGCAAGAGAGAGGCAACACATGGTTCTCAGTGCCAACAATCGCTTATACATCTGCCTCCTCTCTTTCAGGTAAACTCATCAATAATAATCATTATATGAAAATCATGCCAATTGAAACTGACCTATCAAATACGTGTCTGATTATGGAGCCTAAAGAAGACTGAAATTTATATTTGGAGATGTCAACAAATATCTACAGTTCTTGTATTTGAACAATAAATTTACATGTTAATAAGGCTTTAGTTCAATGGTTGGCTATTTTACGGCACGGCTTTATAAACTCTTCAGTTAAAGAAAATATTCATTATGCTTCCTAGGTAAATGACACCTGATATAATATTTGTAAGCAAGAAAATGATAACAAAGGGAAAAGAGATAATGGATATAAAGTGATTTCTGAAACCATCCCTGCTAAAATGAAGGGGTGTCTAAATTAGGATGGTGTGGGTGAAGGAAGAGATGCAAATACAGTTAGAAAAATGAAAATACACAGTATGATATTCAGTACATTCACCTTATATTCTATTACTTACTGGTGGAGTCTTAAAAGGTTAGAGAGCAGATTGCTTTTATTATAGAAATTCTTTCTGTTCTTGAAAATATAGATATTGTAACATGTCCAAAATCTTGATCACGATTATGCCATCACTGTGATAACAAAGATAACATGACATAATCAGTGACTGGCCCATGGTCAGCACAAGATATGTACTTTACATGTGGTATTCTATAGGGTCATTTTTGCTCTGCTGTCCTTAAGGCCCGTCTTTATTTCCTGACACCAAGACACCACCCTATCTTTCCAAATGCATTTTTATATGTTGCTTATCTTTTGCCACAGACACAGAATAAATTCCTGGTGGTGACTGCAGGACATCAGAGTTGTTAAAAAGTTCTTGAAAGACATGATAGGTTTACCTTAGTAATTGCATTATCTTTCTCTTATACTGTGCTTCTGAAGCTACAATCACCCAAATTTTCAACCATGCTAAGCTCCTTCTCACAACTATGTCTCAACTCTTTATTTGGATTGGAAAGAACTTGTTTTCCCTCCTAGGAAGGAGAGCACAGATATCAAGACTTCAATGTATCTTTCACATCAGCTGAAACATAGAGCCTGCCAATGACACATTTTAAGTGCCTATTGAATTATCAACAAAGAAATGTAATAACCAATCAAATGCTCTACACATTACTCAACAACATTCTATAACCTGCACTACTATCATAATTCACCTTTCCTATTTACTGAGAAAAATTTCCAAGTTGATAAATATTTATTACATTTACATGGATGTATGATTTATCGGGAGACATGTATCCCCATGGTTTGAAGAATATTTCACGTTTTGATGTGATTTTCCTCTTGTGTCATTTTGTTGTGTCAATCAAGTCTTTGGCATAGTCAAATAGGAGTAGATGCTTTCATGGAGTTCTCTTGTTTTTGGAGGACCCAAACAGTGTTGACAATTTAATCTTGGATTCCCTTGCCCTTTATAAATCCAGCTTGAACATCTGGAAACTTGTGGTTCACATTCTGTTGAAGCCTGGCTTGTGGAATTTTGAGCAGTTCTTTGCAACTGTGTGCTGCTGCTGCTGCTGCTGCTGCTAAGTCATGTCAGTCGTGTCTGACTCTGTGCGACCCCATAGACAGCAGCCCACCAAGCTCTGCTGTCCTTGGGATTCTCCAGGCAAGAACACTGCAGTGGGTTGCCATTTCCTTCTCCAATGCATGAAAGTGAATAGTGAAAATGGAGTCTCTCTGTTGTGTCTGACTCTTCGCGACTCCATGGACTGAAACCTTCCAGGCTGCTCTGTCCTTGGGATCTTCCAGGCAAGAGTACGGTATGAGTTGTCATTGCCTTCTGTGCTACTGTGTGTGATGTGCACAATTAAGAGATTGTGTAGAAATTCTTTGGATTGCCTTTCTTTGTGGTTGGAATGAAAACTGCCACAGATGAGTCTCCCAAATTTGCTGGCATATGGAGGGCAGCACACTCACAGCATCTTCTTTGAGAATTTGAAATATCTCAACTGAATTCCATCACGTCCACGAGCTTTGTTTGTAAGTATGCCTCTTAAGCCCCCCTAGACTTTGTATTACAGGGCATTGGAACCTAGGTGAATGATTGCACCATTGTGTCTAACTCAGTCACGAAGATCCCTTGGGCATAAGTTCCTCTGTTTATTCTTCCCACCTCTTCTTAAAAGCTTCTGCCTCTGTTATGTCCCTACCATTTCTGTCCTTTATTGTGCCCATCTTTGCATAAAATTTTCCCTTGGTATCTCTGATTTTCTTGAGATCAATAAGCTTTCCAATTCTATTTATTTCCTTTATTTATTGACTTTGATAAATGTGAAAGGTTATCTCTTTTTAATATTCTTTACGCCTCTGCATCCAAATGTGTATAGTTTTCCTTTCCCCTTTTTGTTTAGCTTCACTCCTCTTTTCAGCTCTTCTTGAGGCCTGGTAACTTTACCATTTTGCTTTTTTTTTTCCATGCAGATTTTCTTGATCACTGCTTCCTATACAGTATCACAAACCTCCATCCATAGGTCTCCAGGCACTCATCTATCAGGTAGAATCCCCTGTATCTATTTCTCACTTCCACCATAAAATCATAAGAGTTTTGATTTTAAATGTGTAAAATATATTAATTCCCTGTTTCATCTAGGGAAATCTTCCCCCAGATTTTCATCAAAGAAATACAGAAAACTCTATATGTTATTCAGGAAATACATGAGATATAGCTGTTTGGTGTTTGCCATTTACCTCAGACCTTAATTTTTGAATCATGTAAAATTATCTTTCTTTTGTATGAATCTGGAAAGTGTTTCACATGTGAAAATTTGAGAATTCATATTGCATATGAGAACATTTCTCCCCAGAATGTCTGATGTGAAAGAGACAAAATTTCAAAATTCATATCTGAAGACTTTAATTCAAAATTTTTTGATGAAATATAGAGAATTTCAGAGCTCATGCATGAAATCTGTGGGCAAATTCTATATTTATTTTAGGAAAATTAACACAGTTTTTTGTTTTTTTTTCCAAATGTTGGACAGTATTCAGTATTTCATGAAGTAAAGACTTCACAAATGTTTTCAAATTACAAATGTGAAAAAATTCCATGTTTCATGTGACCATGTTGAGATATGTGACATAGACTTTTTTTTTATTTCCTTTCAAAGAATCTGCATCCAGATTTTCATAATTCTAATGTAAAAATGTCCCCATTTTCTGCAGACTATTTTGTGTCCATACTTTTACGTATGATGTACAGAAAATTCTTTATTTTAAGTTGGAAATATTTTCTCCAGATTTGTATGTGTGAATAATAGAGATTTTTATGTTTCACATCCTGAATTCTGCATCTAGAGTTTCATATGTGAAACTGATAATTCATTTCAGATGTCTACACTTGAAAGAGATAATACTTTCATCAAGAGGCACCTTATTTACTATTTTTCTTCTGTCGTTACGGTGTTATCGTTAAGATTACTAAGGTTACTCATATCTCCCACATCAATTTTGTTTCTAACTTGATATTCATCCAGATTTTTCTTTTTTATCCTATTCTCTGCACAGAAGTTAAATAAGCAGGACAACAATACAAAGCTTTCACTTGTTCCTTTCCCAATTTTGATTCAATGTATTGCCCCGTTTCCAATTCTAACTGCTGCACCTTCACTAGCATACATGTTTCCCAGGAGACATATACGGTATTCTTATATTTTTATCTCTAAAGATTTTACAAAAAAAATATTTGTGTGTGTATTTGATTTTCAGTGTCCAAGTCATTAGCAGAGACAGTTAAGTAAATATAGATAACTGTATGCTATCTCATTGCTTATTCTAAGATACAAATATCAACTCATGTGTACCTCTTATGATTAAATAATTAACTACACATTCCTGTATTTGTTGGTTTTGTTGTTTTATTTGTTGGTCATTGTTACTGTTGCCATTTTCTCTCTTTTTCAAGTAGTCAAGTACCAACTGGTAATTTCCCATGAACTTGCCATCTTATTCTACACGAATTAAGTTATGCTCATGGCAATCTCTTATCTTTGATAGTCACTAAATGGAGTTACACTTCAAGATCAGAAATCAGTCATCTGTAATCTGGGAAAATGTCAGGAACATCAGAAAATAGCTAGATATATCCAAGTGCTGGTTTTTGAGCCCAAATATGCTATTACATTTTATGTGAGAAGTTCTGTATTTCTTCATACCAATGACAATTACTCATTAAGAGCAGTTCTGAAGGGGGAAAGAAAAACAACAACAACATAATACGCTTGATTGCATGTTGGAGGTTAAAGTAGTACCAGTTACATGTGTATCTAAGCAACGTCCCATCAAACTGATTAATTCATGGCAACTAATTCTTCCTGTTTTACTGTCAAGGAAAAAAAAAAGAATAATAGAGATTGCCAGGAAAAACTGAATTCCAAGAAGGCAGAATTGTAGGCAGATGTGAAATGCAACTCTCTCAATGAATGGACCACAAATAATAATACTACATGGACAATAGTTCTCCTGTATCATCAGATAAATACTAGCAGAAGACCCTGGTCACTAGAGTGTCCCATGTGGGTTCCAGATATACCTGTGTAGAAAGGAATTAAGAAGGGAGAAGGAGAATAAGAGGAAGCGAGACAAAACCTGTGCCTTGTGGAGGGAGATGGAGACGAAGGGAAGAAATTTCCAGAATGAGTCAAGCTCCTTCACTAAAGGATAAATTACTGTGGACTGAAAGGAAACAAGGTAAAACAGCTGTTGACATATAATTTGGATACAGTGAGAGTCACACAGACAATGTGTGTCATAGCCCTGTATGGCTCCAATTGCAATGCAGCTCAGCCAGTGTGTTTGGGGTCCAGAAGCCAGAAGGCTGGATTTAGAGAGCCATTCTGGGAGAGGACTGATGTTGACTGTGTGGAGTTGGCCTGATGGCCCACGTATGTGTAGTTGTGTTGCAGGGAATGCCTTTTGAGAATTCCCAAACTACCAAAGAGAGAGGACCTTACTGCATTGTCACATACAGGAGGTAGATATACCTTAGTAGAACCTCACCTTCCCACCTGTTAACACCTACAAGACAATAGAGAAAGACCAGCAGAAGTACCACACATGCTCCTGCAAACACAGACTAGAAAATGATCCCATTGAGGCCAAATCTCTTCTGCCTATGGCTTCTGGCTCCTATTCATAATTGGCACCACCATTGTTCCAGCATTCCAAGTAGCTGTACAACCTCCTGTGATCATCACGGCAGATCCCAATGTGCCACAAGTGTCTCAGGGCAGACTCCTTTGGGGACTACATGTGAGGAAGGATGAAAATTGCACCTGAAACCTAGGGACAGAGCCATTAAGAAAAAGGATTGAAAATCTTCCAACCAGTTGAGCATGCTGCAGTTAAATACACAGGATTAATGACACCGACCCTATATCTTTGGAATACATCAATAGATGAAAAGAGGTAAAAAAAAAAAATGCCCAGGCTATGGCAGATGTAAGAATGCACAGGAATTACAGCAGTTTTGAGTCTGAAGTGTCCTTAGAGAGATCCAGAGCCAGTCCTCTCCATCTTTGGAGAACTTCCCAAAGAGGTGTAGTTGTCCTCCTGAGCCGGGAGCCACGTTAGGCATTACTGACTAAGTGGAGGCACAACCCCCAGCCCCTCTCCTCATTCTGCTGCCACGAGTCCCCAGATGAAAGAATTAGGCCTTGTAATTCTGACTTATCTTTTCCTCACCTCAAGTGAGTTCATTGAAAAGGAATATTAAGGTGCTTTTGTTCTTGAGAGGGGCATGAGAAGGCACAAAGCCTTCCGCAGCATTGCTCAGAAAATAATTTCAAAAGTTAAACATTGACATTTGTTCAAGGACTTTTACAAATGAGTATTCAAGGATGAGCACATAGATCATATATTGAGGCCATGGGAGGAATTGATATCTGAAGCCTATTTGTGAGGAGAATATTTATGGTGAAGAAATTTACTAAATTTAAGGCTTAGAAATGATAAAAATAGTTAGAAGTTAAAATTTTAAGGATTGATGTAAAGAGTATATTTTACTATAGCATATAGAAGTTAGGAATTTTTATACACATTTTAGTTAGAAGCTTTTTTAAGAGATAGCTTAGGATGTTAGGGGCAAACAGGATTTAGGAAGATGAGTAGTAAACTGAGGAATGTAGAATGAGTTACAATGTAATCACATTAACTATAGGACACATTAAAAGAGGTAGATATTAGATGACAAGGCTGATTCTGAGAGTATCACTAAAGCAGGAACTGTTTGAAAAGCAACAATGATTTTAGAACTAACACCTGGAAAAGAAGTACCTTTCATTATAGGAAGCTGGGATGCAAAAGTAGGAAGTCAAGAAACACCTAGAGTAACGAGAAAATTTGGCCTTGGAATGTGGAATGAAGCACGGCAAAGAATAATAGAGTTTTACCAAGAAAATGCACTGGTAATAGCAAACACTCTTTTCCAAAAACACAAGAAATGACTCTACATATGAACATCACCAGATGGTCAACACCGAAATCACACTGATTATATTCTTTGCAGCCAAAGATGGAGAGGCTCTACACATTCAACAAAAAGAAGACCAGGAGCTGACTGTGGCTCAGATCATGAACTCCTTATTATCAAATTCAGGAAAGTAGGGATAACTACTAGACCATTCAGGTATGACCTAAATAAAATCCCTTATGATTATGCAGTGGAAATGAGAAATAGATTTAAGGGCCTAGATCTGATAGAGTGCCTGATGAACTAAGGAATGAGGTTTGTGACATTGTACAGGACACAAGGATCAAGTCCATCCCCATGGGGAAAAAAACTGCAAAAGAAAAAAAAAATCTGTCTGGGGAGGTCTTAAAGTAGCTGTGAACAGAAGAGGTGAAAAGCAAAGAAGAAAAGGAAAGATATAAGCATCTGGATGGTGTTACAGAGAATAACAAGAAGACATAAGAAAACCTTCTTCAGTGGTCAATGCAAATAAATAGAGAAAAATAACAGAATACGAAAGACTAGAGATCTCTTCAAGAAAGTCAGAGATACCAAAGGAACATTTCATGCAAAGATGGGCTCGATAAAGGACAGAAATAGTCTGGACCTAACAGAAGCAGGAGATATTAAGAAGAATACACAGAAGAACTGTACAAAAAGATCTTCATGACCCAGATAATCACGATGATGTGATCACTTATCTAGAACCAGATATCCTGGAATGTGAAGTCAATTAGGTCTTAGAGTGCATCAGTATGAACAAAGCTAGTACAGGTGATTGAATTCCAGTAGAGCTATTTCAAATCCTGAAATATGATGCTGTAAAAGTGCTGCACTCAATATGTCAGCAAATTTAGAAAACTCAGCAGTGGCCACAGGACTGGAAAATTTCAGTTTTCATTCCAATTCCAAAGAAAGGTAATGCCAAAGAATGCTCAAACTACCACACAATTACATTCATAGCACATGCTAGTAATGTTCAAAATTCTCCAAGCCAGGCTACAGCAATACATGAAGGGTGAAGGTTGATGTTCAAGCTAGTTTTACAAAGGGCAGAGGAACCAGAGGTCAAATTTCCAACTTCCTCTGGATCATGGAAAAAGCAAGAGAGTTCCAGAAAATCCTCTATTTCTGCTTTATAGACTATGCCAAAGACTTTGCCTGTGTAGACTGCAATAAACTGTGGAAGACTCTGAGAGAGATGGGGAAAACAGACCACCTAACCTGCCTCTTAAGAAATCTGTATTCAGGTCAGGAAGCAATATTTAGAACAGGACATGGAACAACAGACTGGTTTGAAATAGGAAAAGGAGTACATGAAGGCTATATATTGCCACCCTGCTTATTTAACTTATATACAGAGTACATCATGAGAAACGCTGGACTGGAAGACACACAAGCTGGAATCAAGATTGTTGGGAGTAATATCAATAACCTCAGATATGCAGATGACACACCATTATGGCAGAAAGTGAAGAGGAGCTAAAAAGTCTCTTGCTGAAAGTGAAAGAGGAGAGTGAAGAAGATGGCTTAAAGCTCAAAATTCAGAAAATGAAAATCATGGCATCCAGTCCCTTCACTTCATGGGAAATAGATGGGGAAACAGTGGAAACAGTGTCAGACTTTTTTTTTTTTGGGGGGGGGGAGGGGGCTTTAAAATCACTGCAGATGGTGACTGCAGCCATGAAATTAAAAGACACTCCTTGAAAGAAAAGTTATGACCAACCTAGATAGCATATTTAAAAGCAGAGACATTACTTTGCCGACTAAGGTCCATCTAGTCAAGGCTATGGTTTTTCCAGTAGTCATGTATGGATGTGAGAGTTGGACTGTGAAGAAGGCTGAGTGCTGAAGAATGATATTTTTGAACTATGGTGCTGGAGAAGACTCTTGAGGGTCCTTTGGACTGCAAGGGGATTCACCAGTTCATTCTGAAGGAGAACAACCCTGGAATTTCTTTGAAAGGAATGATGCTAACGCTAAAACTACATTTCTTTGGCCACCTCATGCTAAGAATTAACTCACTGGAAAAGACTTTGGTGCTGGGAGGGATTGGGGACAAGAGCAGAATGGGACGACAGAGGATGAGATCGCTTGGTGATATCACTGACTCAATGGACATGACTCTGAGTGAACTCCTGGAGTTGGCGATGGACAGAGAGGCCTGGCATGCTGCGATTCATGGGGTAGCAAAGAACTGGACAGAACCGAGTGACTGAACTCAATGATTTATGGACATAATAAATGTGGGAGAGAGGGAACTGAAAATGACAAACTTCTGGCCTAATGGTTCTCTAAATGTATAAAAGATAAACTTAAACTTTGATAAACTGGCAGTCCATAGAAAACTTAGGGGCTGTCTCATTCGACAACACCATTCCCCTGCTCAGGTTGAATCCCTGACGGCTCTGGCTCATATTGAGGACTAGGTCATGTTCAGATGAGACACTAGGAAATATGTGTTATTCTTTTGATGCATTGAATTGTTGTGTTTTGTGTGCATCATTTTTCTCAGTTGTAGGCTTCTTTGTTACTACACATTTACTTGATCTTTGAAGATTATTTCAACCATATTTTCATTTTTTGTATATCTATTTCTACTTTTAATTTGCTTTCCTATTTTCTGTGCCTTTTGTTGCTGTGCATCACTTCATTTTTTTAACACAGGTGTGCATTTCTATATTAACTGTGGGTTTTTATTTTTTTATTGTTGTTGTTGTTATTCTGTACGGGCTGTTCTGATCTTCTTGTCAGATTTTCTTTCTTTATTCTTCAGTTGACACTCTGCTCTGGCGTTGTTTTTTACATGATTGAGATTTACTAATGTCAGATTTACTAACTGCCTAATCTCAGACTAATTCCCTAGACAACTACAAATGTCACGAACAGATATGGTCCCACCATTAGAGAGGGGAGACTCAGCTGCAGACTCAAGAACATTGTTGTCAGTCTCTCCAACTTTAATGCCAACACTAGGCACTCAATCTTCTTTATCATCTTGGAGTAAAGATGAAGAATAATAAATACAATGCAGCAGCTTTTGAAGAAATAACCATTAACATGGTAAGTAGGGAAATGTGAAGACAGAGAAATATGCTGTGGGCAAAAGAATGTGGTAAAAACTCAAAACATAGTGAAAGAAAAAATTGGTAGGCTCCCTGAAAATGACTTGGATGTTGTGGTAGTAAAGGAGATAAAACATTCTAGAAATGGAATGCAGAAAAGACAAGAACAATTTCTGAAGGCCCTGGAAAAATTAAAAAGTAACAATAAACAATTAACAACACAGAAAAGGACTTTGGTCTTCTATGTGCTAATACGCCCTGTTGTACAGCAGAAGACAACACAACATTGGAAACCAATTATCCTCCAACATAGAAATGCAGTTTAAAATGAAACATAAGTGTTCAAAGGCGCAAGAGACCTGACAAAGTTAATTGATACTTACAGGTCATTTAACAGCAACAGAGCAGAATATATATTTTTCTAAAGCAAAAATAAAATATCTTCAGNCCACCATTAGAGAGGGGAGACTCAGCTGCAGACTCAAGAACATTGTTGTCAGTCTCTCCAACTTTAATGCCAACACTAGGCACTCAATCTTCTTTATCATCTTGGAGTAAAGATGAAGAATAATAAATACAATGCAGCAGCTTTTGAAGAAATAACCATTAACATGGTAAGTAGGGAAATGTGAAGACAGAGAAATATGCTGTGGGCAAAAGAATGTGGTAAAAACTCAAAACATAGTGAAAGAAAAAATTGGTAGGCTCCCTGAAAATGACTTGGATGTTGTGGTAGTAAAGGAGATAAAACATTCTAGAAATGGAATGCAGAAAAGACAAGAACAATTTCTGAAGGCTCTGGAAAAATTAAAAAGTAACAATAAACAATTAACAACACAGAAAAGGACTTTGGTCTTCTATGTGCTAATACGCCCTGTTGTACAGCAGAAGACAACACAACATTGGAAACCAATTATCCTCCAACATAGAAATGCAATTTAAAATGAAACATAAGTGTTCAAAGGCGCAAGAGACCTGACAAAGTTAATTGATACTTACAGGTCCTTTAACAGCAACACAGCAGAATATATATTTTTCTAAAGCAAAAATAAAATATCTTCAGAATATATTACAAAGTAGATCTCAAATCAAGCCCTGGTAAATTTAAGATAGTGGTAATTGTACCCATCTTAAAAAAAAATCAAAATGCTATTATTTATAAACCAGAATTTGTAGGCAAAGTCTTGAAAAACACGAGTACACGTAGACTAATAAATACAACTCTACATGGCAAAGAGAGCATTGATGATTCTAAGAGAAAATAAAAGAAAAAATCTTATAAACAAATGATATTAAATACATGATTATCCAAATGTTATAGAGCATACTAAAGTAATAAAAGAATGAAGTTTATAAATACTGCACATCTCAAGTAATCAACATAACCTTAAATCTAAAGCATTTAGGGAAGGCAGCAAAAGCAGACACAATTCCCCAAAGTGAATAGAAGAGGAAGAAATTATATTAATCAGAGCAGAAATTAAAGAAAGAAAATGATGGGGGAAATAGCTAAAATCATGATCACTAAAAGGGGTATCTTAGAGAGGAGACACAAAATAGATAAATCAAGGTCTAGACTAATCAAGAAAAAAAGAACAAACAAATCAATCAAATGTGACATGATGAAAGATGAAATTATAACTGATATCACATAAATCACAAAGAATCATAAGAGCCTACAGCAAACAACTATAAGTCAATAAAATTTAGAATCTGATCCATAGACAACTGCTCAGAAATTCAACTAAGAAGAAAGAGAAGATATGAACAGAGCAACTATAAGCACTAATATTGAAATTGTGATGAAAAAATACTAGTTGACAAACTTAAAGCCAGATGGCTTCACGTGGAAATTTTATGAATCAATCAGAGAACTGCTAGCACATGCACTTCTTAAACACTTCCAAAATTCCAGAGTGGAAGGAAAACCCAACACTCATTCTACAAGGTCACCATCAGACTGATACCAACACCGAGGTAACACAGAAAAAGAAAGTTAGAGACCAATATTGCATAGGTGAACAGAGGCAAACATCCTTAGCAAAATACAAAGAAAAAAATCCACTAATACCTTAAAATGATTGAACATCATTATTAAGTGTGGGTTTTATTCCAGATATGGAAACATTCTTCAGTAGCTGCATATCAATGTGTACTGAAGGATTAAAACTATATGATCATCTCAGTAGTTGGTGAAAAAATAAATTACTATAAATCAACAATTATTTGTGATAGAAACTCTCCAAAAACTGAACATAGCAAAAACTGTCTCAACTTATCAAAGGCACATGGATCAAAACTGCAACAACATATCACCTCTTACCATTCCAAATGACCATCATTGAAAAATAAATCTACAACAGTGGATGGCCCCGGTAGTCCAGTGGCTAAGACACCATGATCCCTATGCAAGAGTCCCAGGTTTGATCCCTGGTCATGGAATTAGATTCCACACACAGTGGTTGAGGTTTGCAGCAACCAAATAAAGAAGTAAATATATATGTGTGCATATTAATCTATTCAAGTGAAATCCATAAAACAGGTGCTAAATAACCTATTTCGAGTGTAGGAAGGGATGAACTCAGAAAACAGTGGCCACAGTGCAGGAAGGACATATGTAACATACCAAATATTTAGTAGATAGCTATTGCTATGGAGTGCTCTAGTGCAGTTTGTGTTGGAGAAGGAGAGGAGGCCCAAGAGGGAGATGGCAGGACTGCTCAAAAGGGAGGCTTAGCTATATTTACTAATAACTGATTTATTTTTCTGACCAGCAGACACTAACAGAACATTGTAAAGAAAGCAAATCAGTCCTTGGCTAACTGATGCTGGTGACAAGTAAAACATCACAGTGCGTGTCAAGTAAAATGTGTACCCAGGATAGCTTTAGAACGTATAGACTAAGCAAAAGCAAAAAAAAAAAAAAAAAA
>SJYE01000420.1:211242-270937 GCA_006408755.1 Eudorcas thomsonii | reverse complement strand
CATGAAGGACATATGTAACATACCAAATATTTAGTAGATAGCTATTGCTATGGAGTGCTCTAGTGGAGTTTGTGTTGGAGAAGGAGAGGAGGCCCAAGAGGGAGATGGCAGGACTGCTCAAAAGGGAGGCTTAGCTATATTTACTAATAACTGATTTATATTTCTGACCAGCAGACACTAACAGAACATTGTAAAGAAAGCAAATCAGTCCTTGGCTAACTGATGCTGGTGACAAGTAAAACATCACAGTGCGTGTCAAGTAAAATGTGTACCCAGGATAGCTTTAGAACGTATAGACTAAGCAAAAGCAAAAAAAAAAAAAAAAAAGTAAACTTAAACGCAGAGCTATTTTAGCCAGAATAAATTCAGACTCTACACTCGTGTCCCTTCACTTCATTAATTTGTCATTGTTTCTAAAAGTAAAGTAAAAATATGTGGTTATATGTTTTCATAAACTGCTGTCACCAATTTATGAAACCATGAATCACCTCGTTTTAATAATAGCTGACCTTTGACTTTCAGTACTATGCTAAGTAGGGATTAAACATAGGTTAACACTGAGGTGTCGCCCAAGAATCCCTTATATTGCAATTCTAGAATATATGCTACTTACTTGGAAAAATGCATGGTCCAAAAGTGGAGACTTATGTTTCCTTCATCAAGCCTTTCATTCTAAGGATTTAATCATAAGGAGCAACTTCTTAAGTATTGTGAAAAGACTGCTCTGAAGAAAGATAGGAGGATCCAGGTTTTATAGAAGTTTTGGTACAACCAGCAAGTATGGAGAATGTCCGATTATGGTTAACAAAAGAAAAAAAATAGACACTAAAAGTGAATGGATTCAGATATTTTCTACCTATTGGAAGATGCAATAATCTGTGCTCCTTGAAATAATTCTTTTGACAAGCACCTTAACTAGGGCTAGTATCTATTCTGTCTCAAGTCAGTTCTTCAGGCAACAGAGGTGACAACTGCAGTAACTAAGGACTTGATAGTGGGCAACCTTATTTCATCAAGAGTTCCCCCTGGTTTCAGATTTATGGATAGATACAGAGACTTATAACTTGATGACTGCAGCATCCTATGTTTAGTAATATGGCTGGGAAATTTCTTGGCTTACAGTGTGCTCTATTCTCTCCAACCTCAGAAAATCTTACTATCTTTAGAAAGATTCTTATATTCTCAGAGAAGTTGACTGTGGGCTTCTACCTCAACAGGACATCAGTTCAGTTCTGTTCCATTCAGACTCAGTCGTGTCAGACTCTGTCTTGTCAACTCTTTGCAACCCCATGAATTGCAGCACACCAGTCCATCACCAACTCCAGGAGTTCATTAAGACTCACGTCCATTGCGTGAGTGATGCCATCCAGCCATCTCATCCTCTGTCATCCCCTTCTCCTACTGCCCTCAGCCCCTCCCAGCATCAGAGTCAGAGGACCTAAACTAATGTGCAAATATATAATCCATTGTTAGTACAAATCCCGAAGAGACAGGAGACTGATGGCTAACTATAAATCTGATGATAATGACCTGAAACACTTCAAGATCAAGGAAGGGTAAATAAATATGTATATATGTATATTTACAGTTGTGTACCTAACTGATATGTTCAAATAGGCACATATACATACACTATGGACATACTTATCTCTACTTATATGTATACATACATAGACACACATATATTTCCAATTGTACCAAAATTTTATCTGGTATATTCTCAAAAATATGCTTTACATTAAGGCATAACACGCCTTAGTATTTTAAATCATACCAAGTATGTTCTCTGAAAACCAAGGTGTAAAGCTCAAATTTGAAAATGGGATATGTGTTAGCAAATATGTCAATGTGTGAAAAATTAAATAAGACATACCTAAAGAACCAATATTTCAAAGGGTAAGTCACAAGGGAAATTATATATTTCTCTGAGGTGAATGTAAGTGAAAGCACTTAACAAATCATCAGATCCTACAAAAGTACATAGCTTCAGTTATATACCTCCTGCAAAATATATACTGCAACCTCTAGACAGCAAAATTATATACCTAACATATACATATGTATGTATATGTGTAGCTATATATAAACTAATGGTTGCCCAGGTAGTACTAGTACTAAGGAACCTGCCTTCTCATGCAGAGGTCATAAACATGTAGGTTCGATTTATGGGTTGGGAAGATCTCCTGGAACTAAGGATGGCGACCTATTCCAATTTTTTTTTCACCTTGAGAATCCCATGGATTGAGAATACACGATGGTGACAGTCTGTGTGATACAGAGTGTCAGACAGGAGTCTAGTGACCACTTGAACGGGTACAGTACAAGTGTATTAGTGTACATCTTGTTCCTTTCATATATTACCAATGGCATGCTCAGCCAAAAAAAAACAAAACAAAACAAAACAAAACAAAAACAGTTCACTTACTCACTTCACTTCAGTCACCGAGTCATGTCCAGCTCTTTGTGGTCCTACGAGTCACACCACACCAGGCCTCCCTGTCCATCATCAACTCCCAGAGTTCACCCAAAAATATGTTCATCGTGACAATGGTGCCATCCAGCCTTCTCATTCTCTGTCGTTCCCTTCTCATCCTGATCCAAATCCTTCCCATAATCATAGATTTTTATGAATCAACACTTCGCTTGAGGTAGCCAAAGTACTGGAGTTTCTGCTTTAGCATTAATTCCTTCTAAAGAACACCCAGGACTGATCTCCTTAAGGATGGACTGGTGGGATCTGCTTACAGTCCAAGAGATGCTCAAGAGTCTTCTCCAACACCACAGTTAAAAGCATCAATTATTTGGTGCTCAGCTTTTCTCACAGTCCAACTCTCTCATCCATACATGACCACTGGAAAAACTACAGCCTTGACTATACAGACTTTTGTTTACAAAGTAATGTCTCTGCTTTTTATATGCTATTTGGTTGGGCGTAACTTACTTTCCACGGAATAAACATATTTTAATTTCATGGTTGCAGTCACCATCTAGAGTGATTTTGGAGCCCAAAAGTTAAAGCCTGACACTGTTTTGACTGTTTCCCCATCTCAGTGTCCTCTAGATGATGGCCTCAGTATTGACAAGCACATATTCCAGAGGGAAAGCTCAGTGTTTGTAGCATGTGTGGTGTGAAACTGGAGAATGAAATGGCAGCCCACTCCCATATTCTTGCCTGGAGAATCCCGTGGACAGAGAAGCCTGGTGAGCTGCTGTCCATAGGTTCACACAGAGTCAGACAAGACTAAAGCAACTTAGCATGCATGAATGCATTGGAGAAGGAAGTGGCAACCCACTCCAGTATTCTTGCCTGGAGAATCCCAGGGATAGTGGAGCCTGGTGGGCTGCGGTCTATGGGGTCACACAGAGTCGGACAAGACTGAAGTGACTTAGAAGCATCAGCAGCAATGGTTTGAAATCAGGGGTCAGAATTTCTGAAAAGCTTCTTACATTTTCAGTTGCAGCATGCCAGGTCCAGAGTGCAGGTGCACTTCGTTGTGATACTTATGCTCTAGAGTTTTAATGTATGTTCCAGAGTGCAAGCTAATTAGTACACATGTTTTAATTAAGTTCTCAGTAAAAGCACAATGCAAACTCATGATTTCAACCTCAGTACTTGCTGTATGTATAATCAGAAGTAGTGGTTCATACACTCATGAGTGCCAGATCACGAGTTGCAGCATAATTGCCACAAGAATAGGGCAAAAAATAGTGGTGAGACATATACTTCAGAATGAAAACTAAGTAGCTGCTTGAATGCATGCTACAGAGGCTACAGAGGGTGAACTCAGTAGCTTTACTGAGTGCATGCTTCACAGTATGAGCTCAGTAGTATATGTGACGGTATTATATTGACAGTATGCCTACTTTAGAGCTCTTGCTTGGTAGTGGCAGAATGCATACTTTGAATATAAACTCGGTAGATTGGTCCTAAGATGGTAGTGACATATGAGAAAGAGTTCAATTTTTCCTCAGTAAACTCAAAAGATTGTCAGGATATGGAGTAACTTTCACTAAACAAGTTCTCTATGCTGGCAGAGGACACCAGATACCCAGAAAGGCCAATCAATTTGCTCATAATGAGAAAGGAAAAGAGATCAGCCGAGAGAGGGAGAGAGAGAGAGAGAGAGAGGATTTATGCACAGAGACTGATTCTAGAACCAGACATTCAAGGATGGACTGGTTCTGAACTATAACCCTGCTTATTTAAATTAGATGCAGAGCATATCATGTGAAATGCCAGAATGGATGAAGCATAAGCCTGAACTCAAGATTTCTGGGGAAAATAGCAATAACCTCAGATACACACATGTCAAAACTCATATAGCAGAAAGTGAAAGGGAACTAAAGAGCCTCTTGAAAGTGAAACAAGAGAGTGAAAAGCTGGTTTAAAAGTCAGCGTTCAAAAAGGAAGATCATGGCATGTGGTCCCATGATTTCCTGGTAAGTAGATGGGGAAACAATGGAAAACATGAGAGACTTTATTTTCTTGGCTCTAAAATTACTGTAGATGGTGGCTGCAGCATAAAATTAGAAGATACTTGCTTCTTGGAAGAAAAGCTTTGACCAACAGCATATATAAAACCTGAGGCATTACTTTGCCAAAAAATTCTTTCTAGTTCAGGTTATAATTTTTCCAGGGATCATGTATGGATGTGAGAGTTGGACTATAAAGAAAGCTGAGCCCTGAAATCTTGACGATTTTGAAGTGTGGTGTTGGAGAAGACTCTTGAGAGTCCCTTGGACAGTAAGGGAATGAAATCAGTTAGTAAGAAATTCAGTCCTGAATAATTATTGGAAGGACTGATGCTAAAGCTGAAGATACAATATTTTGGCTACTTGACACAAAGAACTGACTCTTGCAAACGACCCCAGTGTTAGGAAAGATTGAAGGCAGGAGGAGAAGCACATAACAGAGGATGAAGTTGAGTCCATCCCCAACTCAATGGAGATGAATGTGAGCAAGCTATGGAAGCTGGTGATGGACAGAGGAGCGTGGTGAGCAACAGGCCTTGGTGTTACAAATAGTTGGACGTGACTGAGCAACTGAAGTGAACTTGTGTTGGGGATATAGAGTCAAATCCTAGGCAGATTGATAAAAAGTCTGGGCTCCTCAAAGTGAAGAAAGGTGTCTGGATTCTTGAGGAGGAGATAGGGTTCTGGAATTCTCAAGGAGGAGAAAAGGGTAAAGATATTTGTTTACCTCCTTCTTTGTTTGCCTGCTTGTTTGTTTTTGTCTATATTTCTTAGTCTTAGTTACATAAAGTTGTGCTTTTTCTTTTCTTTTCTTTAAACGTGGAACTAATGATTTCACAGTAGACAACTCAGTTTAAACCCTATAATTGGGATTATATAGCAACAATGTATTATGCTTGAGGACAGTTTCTCGTTTCTGAAAACCTTCCGACTAATACTAATATTTTAGAAAGCGTATTATGGGAGTGGGTCTGGTAGGGTCTTTCTATTGTTAAATTATAATCTCATTATCCTAAAATAAAATTGTGGGAGTAGGTCTTGAAGAAGGAAGTAAAATGTTTCCCAGGGAGTTGAATACTAGGTCAGCTTTACTGGGACGGAAAGCCCCAAAATTTTAAAGGGAACAGTGGATACCAGGTGTGTCACTGCAATGTTTGCTCTGCAACCTAAGAAACAGGATCTAGCTCTAGGAAACAGGGACTCAATGCTAACTGCAAATTGTCACCAATAGTTACATAAACCTTACCTGCCTGCCCACCAATCATGCTTGCTGAGTAGCCTAGTCCCCCTCCTCCCCTGCACAATAGGATAAACACCTCCCAAAGCGGGTGTTTGGGGCTCCCCACCTTCGATTGGCTTGGTGGGGGCCCGGATCCGAAATTGCCAATAAACTGCTTTTCTCTGAACTTCGACTGGTGGTCTCTATTGGCAGCTAGTCTCCCACAGGTCTAGTAACTTTTTCACAAACTAAAGACATTCTTTTGATTTATTATAATAACTAAATTAAAATGTATGTAACTCCCTTGCTGACACTAGCAAGGGGGCATTATCTGGCCCTTTTCTGATGTCCATGTCAGAAGATTTCTCTGCCCCTTTTCTTACTTTAATAAAACTCTGCTATTCAAGAACTCTTGAGTGATCAAGCCTGGTCCCTGGTCCTGAAGATAAATCTTCTTCTTCAGAGATCATGAATCCAGCACTATTCATCTTAAGCTGTTAGAGAAGAAGTTTCAATACCACAGGAAACCCTCTCAAAGGTTAATTCAGTGGACCTCTCTGGAATCTCAGAGGGTAGTATAAACACCCACTCCCCACCCCAAAACCAAAATCATCTCAGAATTCAAGCCAAAAAAGACATTATCGGTCTTGTGTCCGCCCACAATGAGCGGGGGCTATGTTCACAGGTGCCCTGTGTATCTTCAGTCCTTAGAATAAAGATGGAGTTTGAATGTCCTGAGGACACTCTGAGAGGACTATTGTGATACAGCAGCCTGAACCACAGAATTCCAGAGAGACACAAATTTAAAAAGAAAGAAAGAAAGAAAGAAAGAAAGAAAGAAAGAAAGAAAGAAAGAAAGAAAGACAGAAAGAAAGAAAGAAAGAAAGAAAGAAAGAAAGAAAAGAAAAGAAAAGAAAAGAAGAAAAGAAAAGAAAAAAAAGGAATGCTCCCATGGAAGGATTTAAAACCACACTGCAACCCCTGACCTGTTCACACAACAGACTGTCCCCTGGTATTTACCAAAGGAGAGAAAGCCAGCTTCCATTATGGCCCTCCAAGGAGATAAAAATGCAGAATGTCGACAACCAGAGGCAGAAGACCATAAGCTTTTAGGCCTAGGATACTACCTCTCCAAGTATCTGCCAAGCTGTGAGCAGACTCTATCCATGAACAGCCTTTAGCTAAGGCTTCCTGGGGTCTGGGACAGTTTATAGCTCCCAACTCTGAGATGTACAGCTCACCATGGACTGTAGTATCCTTGTAGAGTATCTGAGATACTAGGCAGATTGATTCTGAGCAGTGTACAAAATGATGGCCCACCAGGGACTATGACACCATAGTGATCCTGAGAGCCTGAGTGGCTCTCTGAAACAGTGCACTCTGGAACATCCTGGAACCTGAGCATCTTCCATCTGGGAAGTACATGAGACAAAAAACCCACCTGGGACTATGTTCTGCCAGAATAACAGGCCACTTGGGCTTGGGAAGCCTGGGCTATGCATGGCTTACCTGGGACTGGGCTTTCATAGAACACCTGGGACTCTGAGCAGCTTGGACCTGGGAAGTGCGGGAGACACATGGCCAACCTGGGACTGCATGCCTAGCACAGGATGGATCTTGAGTATCTTGGACCTGGGAAGTGCATGAGATACATGGCCCACATGTGACTGTGACCTCACGGAGCACCCAGGAGCTTGAATGGATGGATCTGAGAAGTACACATCACCTTGGACTTTGGCAGCACCTGTACTTTCCATTCACTACAACGGCTCTCCACAAATCCCAGAGGTATTTGCAGTGTTCCTGCCTCTCCACAGAACAACAGAGAAGGTGACCCTGATAAAGGTCTACTGTCACCTCTTCCAATCAGAGCTTACGTAAGACATTGTTGAGCTTTGCATGAAGAGGAGGCCAGCCTCAGGAAAAGTAGGACAGGAGAACCACTCCAGAAGTGGCAGGTGCAATAGACTAAAGTCAAGCAGTAAAATTGCATTTAAGGACAATTGCAGACTTTAAGGAAAAGTGAAAGCTAGAACAATGGATTAACTGACACTAAATTGATCCCAAATTTTATTTTTCTAATTTTTGTGTTTGAATATTTTTTTTTGGACATTTGGGAGTCCAAATTCTAGTCTGGGTTTTTAATTTTTGCTTTCTGATATTTGTTATTAGTTTGTAGCATTAACAGTCTACTTTTTCATATGCATTTTCACTCAGGAATTTGATTACAGGCCTGATTGCTCCCGTTCCTTTTGAATTTTTTTCTTCCTCTTATCATCTCTATCTAGCTCTTCCCTCTTCTTTTTTATATATAACACGGTGAATCTCTGTTCAGGATGTAAAGTTTTTTCAACACTAATATGGATTTTTGTCTTCTATGCAATTTTGAAAGAGTAGTCTTGAGGTTACTGAAAGAGGGGGGATCGAAAATGAAAGGCAGTAGTTCAGCTCCAGAACTTTGGATCATCATAGAACCCCTGGACCCAGGGAATAGTGATAGACAAGTTCCTATCCAAAAAATTACATGTCTGCACTGAAAGCAAGCTCCATCCAAAAAGAGCAAGCTCCACTGCAAGGTAACCCATGCTAATCTTCGAGCAAAACAAGAACACACTCAAGAAAATTAAAAGACAGTTTTCTTTGTTCAGTTACTCAGTTGTGTCTGACTCTTTGCAACCCCATGGAATGCAGCACATCAGGCCTCTCTGTCAATCACCAACTCCCAAAATTTACTCAACTCATGACCACTGAGTCAGTGTTGTCATCCAAACCTCTCACTGTCTCTCATGCCTTTCTCCTCTGGACCTCAATCTTTCAAAGCATTAGGGTCTTTTCAAATGAATCATCTCTTTGCATCAGGTTGCCAAAGTATTGGAGTTTCAGCTTCAGCATCAGTCCATCCAATAAATATTCAGGACTGATCTCCTTCAGAATGGACTTGTTGAATCTCTTTGCAGTACAAGGGTTCTCTCCATAAACTTCTCCAACACTACAGTTCAAAAGCATCAATTATTTGATACTCAACTTTTTTATAGCCCAACTTTCACATCCATACATAACTACTAGAAAAACCATAGCTTTGACTAGACAGATCTTTGTCGGAAAGGTAATGTCTCTTCTTTTTAACATGCTGTCTAGTTTGGTCTTAAATTTCCTTCAAGGAGTAAGTGTCTTTGAATTTCATGGATTCAATCACCATCTGAGTGATTCTGGAGCCCCCCAAAAGAAAGTCAAACACTGATGCTCATCTGTTTGCCATAAAGTGATGGGATCAGATGCCATGATATTTGTTTTCAGAATGTTGAGACTTGAGCCATTTTTTTTTCACTTTCTTCTTTCAATGTATTTAAATATCTCTTTAGTTCTGCCCTTTCTTCCATAAGGATGGTGTTATCTGCATATCTGAGGTTATTTCTCCTGGCATAGTTGATGCCAGCTTTTGCTTCATTCTGCACAGCATTTCTCACGATGTACTCTGCAAAGAAGTTAAATAAGCAGAGTGACAATATACAGGCTTCATGTACTCCTTTTCCTATTTGGAAACAGTTATCCCATGTCTTGTTCAAAATGATGCTTTCTGAGCTGCAAAGAGGCTTCGCAAGTGGAAGGTCAACTGCTTCAGAATTCCCATCTCTTTCAGAATTTCCCAACATTTATTGTAATTCACACAGTCAAAATCTTTGGAATGGTCAATAAGGCTGAAGGAGATCTTTTTCTGGAACTCTCTTGCTTTACTGATGATCCAGCAGATGTTGGCTATTTGATCTCTAGTTCCTCTGACGTTTCAAAAACCAGCATGAGCATCTGGAAGTTGACAGTTCATGTATTGCTGAAGCATGGTTTGGAGAATTTTTAGCATTACTTTACTAGCCTGTGAGATGAGTGCAATTGCACGGTAGTTTGAGCATTCTTTGGCATTGTCTGTCTTTGGGATTGGAATGAAAACTGACATTTTCCACTTCTGAGTCACTGCTGAGGTTTGTTTGTTTGTTTGTGTTTTCTTCAAGTTTTCTGGTATACTGAGTGCAGCACTTTCATAGTATAATCTTTTAGGATTGAAATACCTCAACTGGAATTCTATCATTTCCACTAACTTTGTTCATTGTGATGCTTCTTAAGGCCCATTTCACTTTACATTCCAAGATGTCTGGGTTTAGGTGAGTGATTACATCTTCATTATTTGGGTTGTGAAGATCTTTTATGTAGAGTTCTTCTGTGTATTCTTTGCCACCTCTTCTTAATATCTACTGCTTCTGTTAGGTCCATACAATTTCTGTCCTTTATTGTGTTCATCTTTGCATGAAATATCCCCTTGGTATCTCAAATTTTCTTGAAGAGATGTCTAGTCTTTTCTATTCTATTGCTTTGCTCTATTTTTTTTGCAGTGATAACTGAAGAAGTCTTTCTTATCTCTCCTTGCTATTCTTTGGAACTCTATATTAAAATGGGCCTATATTTCCTTCTCTCTTTTGCCTTTCATATCTCTTCCCTTCACAGCTATTGTTAAGGCCTCCTGAGGCAGTCATTTTGCCTTTTTGCATTTTTTTTTCTTGACGATGGTCTTGATCCCTGTCTCCTGTACAATGTCATGAACCTCCATCTATAGTTCATCAGGAACTCTACCAGATCTAGTCCTTTAATTATATTTATCCCTTTCACTGTATAATCATAAGGGATTTGATATAGGTCATTCCTGAATGGTCTAGTGGTTTCCCCTACTTTCTTCAACTTAAGTCTGAATTTGGAAATAATGGTTTCATGATCTAAGCCCCAATCACCTCCTGGTCTTTTTTTTTTTTTTTAATTGGGTATAGGAGGAGTAAGCATCTTTTAAGCTCATGGCTGTAATCACTATTGCAGTGATTTGGAGGCCCCCCCCCAAAAAAAAGTCTGCAAAATTCCCAGTTTCCCCATCTATTTGCTATGAAGTGATATATTAGTGTTAGTGTTAGTTGCTCAGTCATGCCCGACTCTTTGAGAGCCCATGGACTGCAGCCCATAAGGCTTCTCTATCCATGAGGTTTTACAGGCAGGGATACTGGAGTGGGTTGCCATTTCCTTCTCCAGGTATCAAACTCGGGTTTCCTGCACTGCAGGCAGATTCTTTACCAACTGAACTACAAGCATCTCAGTTTTCCTAATGTATAGCTTCAAGCCTCCTTCTTCACTCTCCTCTTTCACTTCCATCAAGAAACTCTTCAGTTCCTCTTCACTTTCTGCCATAAGAGTGAGGCCATCTGCATATCTAAAGTTATTGATATTTCTCCTGGCAATCTTGATTCCAGTTTGTGTTACTTCCAGCCCTGCATTTCTCTGCATGTAGACTGACAATATACAGGCTTTATGTACTCCTTTTCCTATTTGGAACAAGTCTTTTATACAATGTCCGATTCTAACTGTTGCTTCCTGGCCTGCATACAGGCTTATCAAGAGGCAGGTCCAGTATCCTGGTATTCCGATCTTTTTCAGATTTTTCCACAGTTTGTTTTGATACATACAGTCAAAGGATTTATCATCATCATAAAGCAGAAGTAACTGTTTTTCTGGAACTTGCTTATTTTTCCAAAGATCCAGCCGATGTTTGGGATTTGATCTCTGTTTCCTTTGTATTTTCTGAAACAAGCTTGAACATCTGGAAGTTCACTGTTCACGTATTGCCTAAGCCTGGCTTGGAGATTTCTGAGCATTACTTTGCTTGCATGTGAGAGGAGTACAATCGCTTGGTAGTGTGAGCAGTCTTTGGCAATGCCTTTCTTTGAGATTGGTGTGAAAACTGACCGTTTCCTGCTGAGTCACTGCTGAGATTGTAAATTACCTGGCATATTGACTGTATCACTTTCACAGCATGATCTTTGAGGATCTGAAATAACTCAACTGGAATCAAAACCTTAGTAGAGCCCCCTAATTCTCTAATGGACACTGCATTGCCTCTCAGACAAAATGAGATTCACTGCCATCTTCTATAACAACAACAAGAAGAAGTTTCCTCAGCTAGAAAGCCCTCACAAGCCACTCGTCCCATCACATTCACTGGCGGGAGACTACCCAATTAATAACAATGATGAGCCTCTAGTTTGCAGAAAATCGACCCCAAAGACAGCGATCTAAACAACATGCAAAGGTAGAGACATATCCAACGGGTGGATGAACACAATAAAAATCAACAAACCAATAGAAAAGGAGGAGGCAGGAAGTCTACAGGAAAAACAATTCAGCATAATAATAGCCAAAGTCTTGGAAACAAATGGACCTTTGTAGACTTTATAGATCTTTAAGATCTAAATAGACGTTGGATATGGATTGAGAAGATGAAAGGGGTGTTTTAAATGAGCTTAGAAGAAATAATGTGTAGTCAAAGAGTAAGGAACAATGAAATAACTGATATAGAATTCACTCTGAACAACAGAAACAGAATAACTGAGAAAGTAGAAAGACTAAATGAGCTGGACACTAGAATGTTGGAAATAAATGAAGCAGAACAGAAAAAGAAGAAGAAATGAAGACAACCTCAGACCTCTGGGACAATGTTAAATGCCTCCACATTTAAATCATAGGTTTCCTGGAGAAAGAAGACTAAGGGAAAGGGCATGAGGAAATATTTGAGGAGGAAATAGGTAAAAACTTCCCTGAAATGGGAAAGGGAATAGATACCTAAGATGAGAAGTCCCAGTGTGTCCCATAGGGATGAATCCAAGACAAAACATGCCAAAACACACATTAATCAAAATAATAAACAACAAATACACACAATGAACAAATATTAAAAGTAACAAAGGAATAACAACAAATGGCATAGAAGAGAACTCCCATAAGGATAACAGCTGATCTTACAATAGAGACACTTCAGTTTAGAAGGGAACGGCAGGATAAAATTAAGGTGACTAAAGGCAAAAACCTAAAGCCAAGACTGCTCTATCTAATAAGGATAATATTCTAATTCAAAAGAGAGAGAGAGAGAGGGAGAGAGAAAATTTTACAGACAAACAAAAGTGATTAGAATTCAGAATCACCAAACCAGCACTTCAGGAAATGCTGTAGTGTCTTCTCTAGATAGGAAACAGAAAAGCTTATAAAAATAAAGCCATTAAATATATAGTAAATGGTAAGAAGATAATACTTGTCAACAACTACCTTAAACAGAAATTGGCTAAATGTTCCAATAAAAAGACAAAGACTGGGTGAATGCATAAAAGAAATGTGCTGTCTGCAAGAAAACAACCTCAAAACTAGAGACACATATAGACTGAAATTGATGGCCAGGAGAAAGCTATTTTATGAAAATGAAGAGAAAAAGAAAGTAAGAGGAGCAAAACTCATATCAGATAAACTGACTTTAATTAAAGACCGCTATAGGAGACAAAGAATGTTGCATTACATAGCAATCAAGGTATCAATCCAAGAAGAAGCTATATGCACCCAATGTAGGAGCACCTCAATACAAGAGGCAAATGCCAACAACTATTAAAGCAGAAATAGACATGAACCATTACTATCGGGTGATTTTAAAACTCTACTCATAACATGGGCAGAACCTCCAGACAGATCTAATATAAGGAAAACTCACGTTTTGGAAGATACATTAAACCAGCTTGACCTAATAATATCTGCAGGGTATCCCACTCCAAAAGAACAGATTTCACCTTTGTCTCCTTTTTCTCATGTGCAAATGGAACATTATTTGAGGACAGATCACATCTAACCTTGGTAAACTTCAAGAAATTATAATCTTTTCAAGCATAGTTTCTGATAAGTGTTTTTTGATCAGATGTCAACTACAAGAAAAAAAAAATCTAGAGGAAACACACCTAATTTGGAGGCTAAAGAGCCTAAAACTCAAATTTGAATTCAACACAATTCAGAATATTTATTAAAAAAAAAAAAAAAACCTCTGCCAAAGTAGTCATTGATGGAACATACCTCAACATAATGAAAGCCAAATATGACAAAACCACAGCAAACATTATTGTCAGTAATGAAAATCTTAAAACATTTTGTTTCAAATCAGCATTAACACAAGGGTGACCAAACTCATCACTAATAGTTCTGGGAATTTTAGCCACAGCTTTCACAGAAGAGAAAGATAGAAAAAGAATCCTCATTGGAAAAGAAATAAAAATCTCTATTTGCACATGATATTATCCTTTACACAGAAAACCCAAAAACACCACCAGAAAATTATGGGGATTAATCAATGAATAGAGAATATGTGCAGGGTATAAAATTAATAAACAGAAACTCTTATACTCCTATATCCTAGCAATGCAAAGTCAGAAAGAGAAGGTAAGGAACAATCCTGTTCACCATGGCAATGAAAGTGATAAAATAACTAGAAATTAATTTGCAAAAAAAACCAAAGGGCTTCCCTGATAGCTCAATTGGTAGAGAAGCTGCCTGCAATGCAGGAGACTCCTGTTCGATTCCTGGGCCAGGAAGACCCCCTGAAGAAGACATAAGCTACCCACTATAGTATTCTTGCTCTTCCCTTGCAGCCTGGCTTGTGAAGAATCCTGCTCAATGTGTGAGACCTGTGTTTGATCCCTGGGTTGGAAGATCCTCTGGAGGAGGGAAAGGCTACCCATTCCAGTATTCTGGCCTGGGGAATTCAAATTCCATACACTGTATACTCCATGGGTTTGCAAAGAGAATGACAGTTTTTCACTTTCCTAGAGAGGTTAAAAAAAAAAAGGGAAAAGAAAAATCATTGATGAAAGCAATCAAAACACATATAGATGGAGAAACATATCTTGTTCTTTCAGTGGACGAACTGATACAGTTAATTGAATATACCACCCATAACAATCAATAGAGTCAATGCAATACTTCTCAAACTATCAACAATATTTTCCATAAAAGTAGAAAAAATTATGTTAAGATTTGCATGTAAAACATAAGACCTCAAAGAGCCAAAACAATTTTGCGAAAGAAGAATGTAACTAGAGGAGTCAAAATTTCTGATTTCAGACTACACTACAAAGATATCAAGAGAATATGAAACTAGTACAAACAGAAGTAGAGAACAAAAGAACAAAATATAAATCCAAAGCTAAGTTTATGCACCCATTACCTTTGACAATGGAGGCAAAAATATGCAACAGAAACATACATTTTCTTCAAAAATGTTCTAACACCATGTTCAAAAATAAACTCAAAATGTAAAACAGATGTGAATGAATGACCAGAAAATATAAAACCCTTAGAGTAAAACATAGGTATAACCACCCCAAAATAAGCCACAGAAAGATCCTCTATGATCAATTGCCTAGAGAAAATGAAATTTAAAAAAGATATTTTTAACAAAGGAACCTAATTAAGCTGTATAGCTTTTGTACAATGAACGAAACTATAATTAAGATGAATATGTACTCTTCAGAACTGGGAAAAAATAATAGCAACTGAAAAACCAACAACAAAATTTAATGTCCAAATATGCAAGCTGCTCATGCTTCTCAATGCTCAGCTACAAATACACACACACACACACACACACACACAGGAAAACAAAACCGCGAATCAAAACATAGGCAAAAGCCTTCTCCAAAGAAGATATACATTTTATTGCTAAGAAACACAGAAATGTTGCTCGATATCACTCAATAGAAGATAAATGCAAATCAAACCCACATTGTGGCATCACTTCACACTGATCAGATTGGCCATTATGAAAATGTCTACAATAAAATTGGTGGAGAGGGTGTGGATAAAAGGGAACATTTTTACACTGTGAATGGAAATGCAGACTGGTACAACCATTATGGAGAACTTTGTGGAGACCCCTTTGAAAGTTGGAAATAGAAATGCCATATGACCCAGCAATCCCACCCTTGGGCATGAACCTCAAGGAAACTAGAATTTAAAGAAACACAATACTCCAATATTTATCTAAGCACTGTTTACAATAGTTAGGATGCAGAAGTGACAAAGAGGTCCACCAGCAGATGAATGGTTAAAGAAGTTTTGCTACCTATACACATGAAATATTACTCAGTTATAAAAAGTAATGGATTTGAGTTAGTTCTAATGACTTGGAAGAATGTTAAACCTATTAAACAGAGTGACATAACTAAGAAAGAGAAAGACACAGCTGTATAATAACTCATGTGAAATTTAGAAAGATGGTGTATATGCAGGCCAGGAGAGGAGACAAAAATCTGAAGAACAGACTTTTGGACTCAGTGGGAGAACGTGAAGGCGGGATGATTTGAGAAAATAGCATTTAAATGTGTATGGTGCCATATGTAAAAAGCAGATGACCAGTGTGAGGTTTTATAACGTGGGTGCTATAGAATACCCATGTCACAACTTCTGAACTTGCAATCTAATGCATGCATCTGCCACCAATGAGCCCGCTATCTAGTGCACACCGTGCATGTCTGAGATTGCAGCCTGGAGCCCTCATTTTACCCCTTCTGACCCCACGATCCAGAGTAGCATATGGTAACTGCTGAATTTGCACTTTAGGGGAGCCATCACAAACTTATTAAGCCTGTATTCTAGTGCAAACATGCTGCATCTTGAACCTGGACTCTGGAGCAGGCATCTTGCCACTGATAATACTGTTTATCATCATCCAGTCTTTCACTGTCATGACACGCTTCCATTGCTTCTTCACCTTCTCTGGCCATCACTCTGTGTCAATTATCAACATCCAGAGTTTATTTCAGTCCTGTAATCTGTTTCGAGTGTTGGTTCAACCCACTCCAGGTCAAATGTATCTAGTATTCAGTGCTGTGACAGGTTAAGTGTTTCTTCATCCTCCCCTGGTTAAAAACACATAGTAGTTTACCACCCTTAGTGTTTCAGTTCTGTGACATGCTTCTGTCCACTCATCCAATGATTCAACTGTGGAACATCGCACAAGTCTTCTTTAGGCACCCAGTGTCAAACATATCCCGTGGCTTATCACCATCCCGTGTTTCAGTGCAGAGACATAATTCAAGCGTTTCGTCGTTTTCTCCAGGTAAAGCAGACTCAATATTTTGTCACTAGTGTTTCACCCGTTACATGATTCTTCTTAGTTTATTTAGTTGGCTGTGTTGGGTCTTAGTTGTGTGACATAAGATCGTCCTTGAGACAAGCCAACTCTAACCATGCCATGTAGTCTCTTGTGCATGCAAGTGGATCTCTCTGCTCAAGGCTGAATGTACTGGCAAGCGAGGCATTTTGTCAAGGAGTCTGCACACAGCCTTGAGTTTAATGGTCCCTTGCTAACGAGGGTGCATTCCTTTCTTTTGATAAAAGGAGAGAACAGGGCTCTGGACAGACCTTGCAGTAAACAGAGGTTTCACTCCCCTGGCTGTATGCACCTGCACTGTACTGAAAAAGTTTATTCATGCAGTCTGGAATTCTGCCTAGGGGGCTATATAATAATAAACCACAATTATTTGTGCAGCCTTTTCCTCCAGCCAGAGTGTGCATGTGTGTCTCCTGTGCATCTTGTATGTCTTGTGTGTTTTATGTCATTTCACTCATAATCTCCAGTAATCGACATCTGGCACCCAACGTGGGGCTCCAGTGAAACTGAAAGGGTGAGTAACCCCGGAGGGATTTTAAAATCCATAGCGGGGAAACTTTCAGGAAAAACATGGGGAATTCCTCGCCCTGGCAGGCAGGGGAACTTTCAAGAATATCATAGGAAATTCCTTACCCTGGCAGGCAGGGGATCATCATCATTACGGGCAAAATACATGGAGTTAGTCAAGGACTTCTCCATTCCATAGGCGTTAAGAATATCTCAATTCATCGATTGAATGACCTCTTTTGCTTGGTAGAACAACATTGTCATTGGTTTCAATATCAAACTTAGTTACAGTTAAATTTAAAAGAATGAAATATAATTCAAAAGAATTTGAAATAACATCAGAGGGGTAATGTGATCCCTTTGAAGTTATGGACTTTGTGTAATGCTATAACACAGGCTTTGATCTTGCTTTCTACTGATAGTGAAACTAAATCTAATGCCTCAAGGAGGGGAGAAGTAATTTGTGAGGGTGTGTCAGACGTTGGTGGGACTTCTGCATTGCCTTGAAGGAAAGGATGCAAATGAGCCTCCTCCTGTAAATGATGAAACATCTGATAGTTCAGAATCAGATTCAGAGGCTTCTTTGGTTTCATCAGAGGTGGGGCAAAAAGATTAAAGAAATGACTCATTTATTCCAGGAGTGGTGGAAATCCCGTAAGGAGGAGTAAAATCCAGAGACAGCAAGATGACAATGTGATAAATGTTCAATACAGTCCTTCGAAATATAAAATTTTTAAAGATCTTAAAGCTGCAATGGCACAGTGCAGTCCTCAATCTCCCTTTGATTAGGCTAGGCTAGATTCATTGAAAAAAAAAATCATCCCAGTAGATTGGGAATCTATTGTCCAAGCTGTCTTGGAGGGTTCTCTCTGGTTGCAACTCCATAGCTGTTGGGGAAAAGAAGCCACAAAACAGGCTCAGATTAATGAGGGACAAAATCCCCTTGGTCCTCTCGAGGACAAGCTAATGGGAGAGGGCCAATACTGGGCTTTAAGAGAACAGGCTCAATACTCTGATCAAGACTTACAAGTCCACCAGGTTATTTTACGAGCATGGTGCCATGTGGTGTCTACTGGCCACGCCCAGCCCTCCTTTGTTAAAACAATGCAAAGTCCCAATGAGCCATATACTGATTTTCTAGGAAGACTGAGGGTAGCTATGGAACAAGCTGTAGGGAGAGATGAAATTTCAGAGATATTATTACAAACTTTAGCATTTAAATATACAAGTCCTAAATGCAAACATTTACTTAGACCATTAAAAGGACACGGTGCATCTATAGCTAAATATATTGTTACGCCTGAAGTCCGAGTCCCCAAAGCTGAGAAGAGCATGACATCCACGGCAATGCAAAAGCAAACAGGGTTTAATTACTAGCTTGAGCTAGGACCCCCTGTCACCTCCAGTGCAGTGGAGTGGTGCAAGGACCCCGAGCCCTGAGTTACAGCAGTATTTATAGACTTAGAACAAAGACAGAGAGTTGGCAAGGGCGGATTGGTTGCAAGGGGTTCTTGGTACCTATTAATTTGCTAAATTTTGCACATGCGGGCTCGCTTAAGGGACTTTTCGTGTTATCTGGGCTAGTTCTAACCAGGCTATGGGGAATATGCTGACTGGATGAGTCTCGATGTCGGGGGTGGGGTGGGGGACAGGTGGTGGTGGTGATGCTCTCAGCTCCTTCTGGGCAGTGACCTAGCTCTTCCCGTGATTGTAGCTCTGGCCTACTTTAGTTCTGGATGCCCGTCATGTCTTTTGTCAGGTCTCAACATTCCCCCCTGTCCTTTGATCATTGAGAGGAATCTTCCTCTCCATTCTGAGTTACTGCCTGGTGCTGTTTTCTCAGTACAAGCACCTGAACTGCACTGGTACGTTCTCTCATAAAGGTTACTAGCCTGTTTAAATTACATGGGCCTAAGATAAGGATAAGCAAATATGAAAAGAGGGACGAGCAGGGTGGATATTAATGTTGTCAACCAAGGAGATTGATGGAACGAAGATTCAAACCATCTCTGTTGGGCTTCCCGTTCTTTCTTCCGCTGCGCCAATCCTTCTCTCACTTTTGTCATGGATTCTCTCACCACTCCAGTATGGTCTTCATAAAAACAACATTCTTCTCCTAAGGCTGCACATAGCCCCCCCTGGTGTAGCAAGATCAAGTCTAAACCTCTCCGGTTTTGCAGAACTACCACTGATAGGGAAGTTAGAGATTTCTCAAGGTGGCTATGAGGGTAATGTCTTCATCTATGGCAGCCTTCTGGGCAGTTAATCCTTGATCTTGCATATTCAAAGATGCTATTCCCACCCCTGCACCAGCAACCCCAAGACCAAACAAGGTTGCTATAGTGATGGCACTAATTGGTTTTCTCTTATTTCTAGATATCTCCCTTGGCTGTATTTCCTGTTCCCAGTGAGTATACATGACTCCTTCGAGTGGTATAGTATTCTTGGCATTACAGCAACTAAAACACATAATTCTTTGCTGTGGTTGTGTGTAGGCAAGGTGTCAGCCCAGTACGGGAGCAAAGCCACCAGCCTACATCTTTTGTATTACCCAAGTCTTTTTGTCGAGTTTTATAGGGTCAGTCACTTGGGCACCCAGGGTAGCCTCCTCAGGTGAGACTGATCCTAAGCAGAGTCCCTTTCCCCAAACTTCCTTCATTGTGAGACCAACCTTATGTTCTCCCCAGCGACACTGAGGTGGATTTGAGCTAGTAGTTAAGCTGTACAAGACATTGAGACTCACGGCTTCATAGAAGGGGGTGGTAAAGGGTGTAGCAGAGCCAGCAGGATTGGGTTGCCGCAGGGTCAGAGTGGTTTAAGGTCGTAAAGGCTGCCTCGATTAAGTTCTACAATGGATCTGACCTTTCTGAGACTAAATCTGGGGTTAATGTTGGGAGACTGGTGACTTCAGTCGTGCTTGGCTGGTCTGCTGATGTGTAACTGAGGATCATAGAAGCCAATGAAGTCATTACCCCTGAGTTTGAGCCCGTCTCTATCTTCTTTTTCATTAGGTTAGGTCCTATACTAAGAGTCTGGATGGGTTCCATTTTCTGGCTAATAACTAAAACCTCTCCAGAGTATGGTCCGGGCCCTCTGACGTTGAGCTGGGAACCCCAAGATAGCCCGGAAACCCAAGACCTTTCTTGCTTAGCCGACTCCTGATTGAACATTGTTTTTATCTGATCAATCTTGTGCCAGGGTGTGTTCCGGGCTCTGCCTTTGATTATGTCTAGGGGATTGGGCAGGGGATAGGCAAACAAAAAGTTGACCAGATCCCGGTTCCCTACCTCCCATTTTGCTGCCCTGTCAGTGGAGGTTACACAGCTCCAACACCTACATAAATAATGTTGTAGGCCCCCACAAGTCCGCCCGTTGTTTTTCACATGTCCTGGGCATGTCCAGAATCCGTAGTCCCTCAGCCATGTTCCTTCCCAATCACTGTCGATCAGTTTTCCCAGGTTAAAGTACAGACCCGGCTACCAAGTGTCGGGGGTGGGGGAGGGTGAGTGAATTTCAGTGGTCATGTTGAGTACCTCTCAAGTTAATCCACTTTGAAGTTTCCAGGTGATCTTAACTGGTTGATGTGGGTTTGCAACATTTATAGCTCCATGGCCAAACAGGATCATCATCCAAAGGAGAATCAGGACACCTCTCAATCTTCTCGGCAGGTAAGTCTTAACTTCATAGGATTGGATGGATGGGGATTTATCTTCCATTCTTTTGAAGCCTTTTCTCGTGCTTCTGGGGTGGTGCTCTTCACATGGTTGCAATGCACCCAGGGTCCAATCCCGTCCACCTTTAGGGCAGTAGAGGTGGTAAGGAGAACAAGATAAGGGTCCTTCCATCTTGGTTCTAAGGTCCTCGACTGGTGCCTTTTAACCCAAACCCAATCTCCCGGGCCTATTTTATGAGACGGGATCGTTCCTTCATTTTGGCCCTCATGAATTTCCCGTATCAATGACCAAATATGTCTGTGCACTTTACTTAAAGCTTACATCTCTTGTTGGAATGTGCGTAGCGAGGGAGGTGGCTTAGGTTTTCCCTCAAACGTTGGGCAAGTAGGGGGTGGACTCCCGTAGACAATTTCGAAGGGAATGAGATTTAGTTTGTAGGGGGTATTGCGTGCCTGAAAGAGCGCAAAGGGAAGGAGGGTCACCCAGTCCCCGCCGGTCTCTATTGCCAGTATTGTTAAAGTCTCTTTAGAGTCCAATTCATTCTTTCTCCCTGTCCTGAGCTCTGGGGACTTTATTCGCAATGTAACAACTGCCATTTGGTCCCCAGGGCTGAGGCCAGTCCCTGAACAATTTGACTCACAAATGCAGGTCCATTATCAGAGCCGATAGATGCCGGCAGCCCAAACCCAGGTATAATCTCTTCTGGGAGCATCTTAGCCACTACTATCACTGTCTCTTTTTAGTGGCGTAAGCTTCTACCCACCCAGAAAATGTGTCAACCAAAACTAGCAGGTAATTGTACCCATGCTTGCCTGGCCTTACCTCTGTAAAATCTATCTCCCAATGATGTCCTGGCCTTTCCCCCTGCTATCTTACACCAGTGTGCTGTCCTTTTCCCAGTCTCATCATCTGACAGGCCTTGTGGTGCAGACAATATTCTGTATGGTTTTCTTCCATTGGGGAAACCGCAGCTGTGCTGTTTGTAGGAATGTCAAAGTTGTTTTTCTCTCCCAAATGGGTGGTTTGATGTAAATGGGTACAGAGCTGTCTGCCCAAGTTGGCAGGAAGCAACATGCTGTCATCTTGGTTCTGATACCATCCATTTTCACCAGCAGAATGGGTGGTATTGTCTTGCACCCAGCGCAAATCAGAGGGGGAGTATACGGGGCTTGGGGGAAGTGTTTGCATCCCCGGCAGTTGGCAATCCTACAGTCAATATATGGGTTTTGTAGTCTCCAGCAGCTGCTTCACGGGCTGCTGCATTGGCAGCTCAGTTGCCTCAGGCCCTGGTGTCCTCTCCTTTCTGGTGTCCAGGGACATGTACTATGGATACCACCCGGGGCAAGCGGACTTCTGCCAAGAGTCTGCGAATCTCAGGTAAGATTTTAATCTTTTCCCTCCGCCATCAAGTGCCCCCGTTCTTTGTATATGGGGCCTTGAATGTGCACAGTGCCGAATGCGTATCGGCTGTCAGTGTAAAAATTGTGACTCTTTTTCCTTTTGCCCTCTCTAGTGCTTGTATCATAGCTCTCAGTTCTGCTTTTTGGGCAGATGTTCCAGGGGGCAAGATCTCAGCCCAGATGACCCGCCCAGTGTCATCTACCTCTGCTTTTCTCTGTCCATCCTTTATATAACTGCTCCCATCTGTGGAGTATACCAGCTGACTGTTTTTTAATGGCAAGTCGCTGAGGACTTTTTGTATGGCGGTTACCTCAGCTAATATTTCAACGCAGTCATGAGGGGGTCGTCCTCTTCTGGGATGGGCAGCAAAGTGGCAGGCTTCAGAAAACAAGGTGTCTGAAAGTGTATCCAAGGAGCATCCAGCAGCAGGGCCTGGTAATGGATTAAGTGAGCATGAGAAATCCACTTACCCGGTGGCTGTTTGAGGATCCCCTCTATGGCATGAAGAGTGTAGACCAGGAGACGCTGTCCATAAGTCAGCTTGTCAGCTTCATGGACAAGGAGAGCAGTGGCCGCGATGATCCGAAGATAAGGTTGCCATCCACTCGTTTAGAGAGATATGCCACAGGTCACCTCCAAGGTCCCCATCGCTGTGTCAGGACTCCCTTCCCTATTCCCTGCTTTTCATCTACAAACAGTTGGAATGGCTTAGCCGGGTCGAGGAGGGGAAGACCTAGGGCTTTTAGTAACGCCTGTCAGAGTTCCCAAAATGCCCGCCTCATTGGTTCAGTCCAAGTCCAGTTCTTATTTTCCCTGCTTCCTTCATATAGAGCCTGGGCCTTTTCAGCAAACCCCATGATCCATAGCCTGCAGTACCCAACAGTCCCTAAAAACTCTCTCACCTGCCAGGCCCCATGATCCATAGCCTGCAGTACCCAACAGTCCCTAAAAACTCTCTCACCTGCCAGGGAGTTGTCCTCTTGGGGATCCGTAGAATAGTCTTTCATCTTTTACTGGTCTAAAGTCTGTTCCCCTGGACTTTTTCACAGGGGAAGTATTCCATGGGGATCGGCACTTTTTGGGAATCCCTACCTTCAGGAGGCACTGTATGTGTGGGGTACGGGTTTACCCTCACAGAGGTAGCATTTGCTTTTAATTCAACAATGATGGGAGGCTTTTTTTTTAGCCAATCCTACTCCTGCTGTCTATGCCCAGGCTAGGGAGTATTTCCGAATCCACTGTTGAATAGCAGGGTCCACTGCTGCAGGGGGCTTCGGTGAATGCAGTCTGTATTCATCCCTCAGTGCCAGAGAAAAAACATGAATTGGTAGTCCAGCCCATCTGTGACTGATATCCCTCCAGAGTCAAAGTGGATTTGCGCATTGACTTTGGACAATAGACCCTTCCCTAATAAAGGGGCCGGGCATTCTGGTATCAACAGAAATGAGGGGGACACCCATTGGGCTCCCAAGTCCAATTTTTGTTTAGTAGTCCAGTAATATCTTTTGGTCCCCATGGCTCCCTGAACCAAATTAGTCTTTCTGGACATTGACCCAAATTTTTGATTGAGGACCGAGTACTGGGCTCCCGTATCCACCATGAAACCAACTAGTTTCCCATCCACATTGATAATTACCCAGGACTCGGGGAAGGGGGCCGGGTCCTGACCTTCCTAATCACTATCTTCCCCTGCATATAAGATGCGGGTCCCCGAGGAAGAAGCTTCCTTTTTCATAGTCTTTCTCTTCAGGTCTCTTTTGGGGCACTCATTTTTCCAGTGTCCTTGTTCTTTGCAGTAAGCACATTGGCTTCTCTTTAGGGCGGGTTTAGCTGGTTTTTCCCTTCCTCCTGACCGGGTGTCTTTAGTTCTCGGGGCTTTGGGCCCCGTTCTTGTCCCCACAAGAAGGATCTGAGACAGCTCTTTTTATTTTTTCCGGTTTTCTTCAGCCCTATATTCCCTTTCCTCTGGTCTATTCCATTCTTCTCATTCCCTTTCTTCCCATCTAATCCGTTCCTCCTTCTCCTCAGGGGTATCTCTGTTATTAAACACTTTTTCAGCTGCCTTTACCAGATCCTGTATCGACAGTTCCCCCAGCCCTTCTATCCTCTGTAATTTCCTCCTGACATCTCGAGCTGCCTGGTTCATGAAATCTAACAGAACTGCTGCACGTGATTAATCAGCTTAGGGGTCCAAGAGCATATACTGCCTTAAGGCTTCCATTAACCTTTCTAAGAAGTCTACCAGGCTCTTGTTTGGCTCCTGTCTTATCAAATTTACCTTAGACAAATTTGTTGGTTTCCTGGCGGCTGCTCGGAGGCCAGCCATCAGAGTCTGGCGGCACACTTGGAGACGCTCTCTACCTTCAGCGCATTCAAAGTCCCAGTTCGGCCGCACTGCAGGGAACCCTTCCTCCACTAGGTGGGGCTGCATGTTCGGTCTCCCATCCGCTCCTGGAACATGTTTCCGTGCTTATGACAGGATTCGCTCTCTTTCCTCCGTGGTGAAAATCACCTGTAACAGCTGCTGACAATCATCCCAAGTAGGATTGTGAGTACACAGGATAGTATCTAAAAGATCAATGAGGCCTTGCAGCTTTTTGGAAAAAGTAGGGTCTTGAGCATTCCAGTTGTATAAGTCACTCAGGGAGAAGAGCCAGTACTGAAATGTATGCCCTCCATTGGGATTGGCTGGTCTCGCCCTAACAGAAAACACCCAGATGGTGGATGATGGGGCCTCTCAGTTCCCTTAGTCCAATGAGTCTCGGCCCCCTCAGGTCCGTCCGTGAGTTTCCTGGGCTGGCCCCCCTTCCTGCTGCAGGGCCAAGGGTTCAGGTTCCCCCCTTTGTTCTTCGGACGACATCTGAGGTACCTGTGGTAGCAAGGGTGGCAGAAGATATTGGGGAGGTGAGATTTCAGTGTCTAAGTCAATCAGGCTAGGACATAGAAAGGATTCCTGGAGTATCGGGTTCTTCTGGCTAGCCTGTGGCTCACAGTCTTCTCCCCTGGTGGCCTCCATGACCAGGACCTGTGGAACAGAAACACTGGGGAGGGGGTGTTGTGAATAAGAGATTTCAGCCAAGCTGGAGGGTCTTCCATTAGATTTTGCCAGACCAAGTTGTAAGGAGCTTGGTCCGCATGGCCCCAGGGGTCTGGAGCCATTATTTTTTTCTTTAACTGCCCGAATGATAAGCAAAACGAAAGTTCCTTCTGGCGGCCAGCCGACCTGAAATGTCGGCCACTCAGATGAACATAGGGTTCTCAGTTTACTCCTCTTCACTAGCAGCGACAGATTCTGAGCCTTGGAATTAAAATCAGAAAAATGAACTGTCATTATAGATAGAGGGCTGGAGGAGTTTTGACCCATAACAGCAGAGTACACAATGAACACACAGAAAGCAGAAACTGTGCCAGCACACAGAGATAAGTGATAGACGGAAGACAAACAAATGTCGGCCGAAAGCTCTGGTCTAGGTTTGTCCCAGGCTGCTGTTGTCCTGTTCCCCAAAGTTACCTTACTGAAGGGTGTCCACTGCCCACTAGATTCAGGATCGGGAGAAATGCTTTCCCCCGTTCCCTTACAGAACCAGCTGAACCAGTCGCCTTTCAGTGCAAATTGCTGGGCCCTGGACTTATGCTGGCTGGGTGATTCTTTTGCCCTCTGACCTGATGTCGGCATCCAGATGTCCTTCCTCCTAATAGGCTCTGATTATGCATGGAGGGTGTTGTTCCTCTCAGTTAGGGGATCCCAGACGAGCTCCCAAATGTTATGCCCGCAGTCCGAGTCCCCAAAGCTGAGAAAAGCAAGACATCCACGGCAATGCAAAAGCAAAAAGGTTTTTATTACTAGCTCGAGCTAGGACCCCCTCGCCACCGCCAGTGCAGTGGAGTGATGCAAGGGCCCCAAACCCTGAGTTACAGCAGTATTTACAGACTTAGAACAAAGACAGGGAGTTGGCAAGGGCGGATTGGTTGCAAGGGGTTCTTGGTACCTATTAATTGGCTAAATATTGTGCATGCGGGCTCTGGCTAAATTTCGTGCATGCAGGCTTGCTTAAGGGACGTTTCGTGTTATCTGGCCTAGTTCTAACCAGGCTGTGGGGAATATGCTGACTGGATGAGTCTCAAGGCCGGGCGGGGGGTGGTGGTGGTGATGATCTCAGCTTCTTCTGGGCAGTGACCTAGCTCTCCCCGTGATTGTAGCTCTGGCCTACTTAAGTTCTTGATGCATGTCATGGCTTTTGTCAGGTCTCAACAATATCAGAGCCTGCTCAGAAGTAGGAGAGACAGAGCACCAGGCTAATGTATTTGCTACAGCTTTAGCCAAGGCTATAAAACCACATAACTGCTTCCATTGTAAAAAACCTGGTCATATAAAAAGAGAGTGTTGACAATTAAAAGCTGATCAAGGTGCTATTCNGATATCCCTCCAGAGTCAAAGTGGATTTGCGCATTGACTTTGGACAATAGATCCTTCCCTAATAAAGGGGCCGGGCATTCTGGTATCAACAGAAATGAGGGGGACACCCATTGGGCTCCCAAGTCCAATTTTTGTTTAGTAGTCCAGTAATATCTTTTGGTCCCCATGGCTCCCTGAACCAAATTAGTCTTTCTGGACATTGACCCAAATTTTTGATTGAGGACCGAGTACTGGGCTCCCGTATCCACCATGAAACCAACTAGTTTCCCATCCACATTGATAATTACCCAGGACTCGGGGAAGGGGACCGGGTCCTGACCTTCCTAATCACTATCTTCCCCTGCATATAAGATGCGGGTCCCCGAGGAAGAAGCTTCCTTTTTCATAGTCTTTCTCTTCAGGTCTCTTTTGGGGCACTCATTTTTCCAGTGTCCTTGTTCTTTGCAGTAAGCACATTGGCTTCTCTTTAGGGCGGGTTTAGCTGGTTTTTCCCTTCCTCCTGACCGGGTGTCTTTAGTTCTCGGGGCTTTGGGCCCCGTTCTTGTCCCCACAAAGGATCTGAGACAGCTCTTTTTATTTTTTCCTGTTTTCTTCAGCCCTATATTCCCTTTCCTCTGGTCTATTCCGTTCTTCTCATTCCCTTTCTTCCCATCTAATCCGTTCCTCCTTCTCCTCAGGGGTATCTCTGTTATTAAACACTTTTTCAGCTGCCTTTACCAGATCCTGTATCGACAGTTCCCCCAGCCCTTCTATCCTCTGTAATTTCCTCCTGACATCTCGAGCTGCCTGGTTCATGAAATCTAACAGAACTGCTGCACGTGATTAATCAGCTTAGGAGTCCAAGAGCATATACTGCCTTAAGGCTTCCATTAACCTTTCTAAGAAGTCTACCAGGCTCTTGTTTGGCTCCTGTCTTATCAAATTTACCTTAGACAAATTTGTTGGTTTCCTGGCGGCTGCTCGGAGGCCAGCCATCAGAGTCTGGCGGCACACTTGGAGACGCTCTCTACCTTCAGCGCATTCAAAGTCCCAGTTCGGCCGCACTGCAGGGAACCCTTCCTCCACTAGGTGGGGCTGCATGTTCGGTCTCCCATCCGCTCCTGGAACATGTTTCCGTGCTTATGACAGGATTCGCTCTCTTTCCTCCGTGGTGAAAATCACCTGTAACAGCTGCTGACAATCATCCCAAGTAGGATTGTGAGTAAACAGGATAGTATCTAAAAGATCAATGAGGCCTTGCAGCTTTTTGGAAAAAGTAGGGTCTTGAGCATTCCAGTTGTATAAGTCACTCAGGGAGAAGAGCCAGTACTGAAATGTATGCCCTCCATTGGGATTGGCTGGTCTCGCCCTAACAGAAAACACCCAGATGGTGGATGATGGGGCCTCTCAGTTCCCTTAGTCCAATGAGTCTCGGCCCCCTCAGGTCCGTCCGTGAGTTTCCTGGGCTGGCCCCCCTTCCTGCTGCAGGGCCAAGGGTTCAGGTTCCCCCCTTTGTTCTTCGGACGACATCTGAGGTACCTGTGGTAGCAAGGGTGGCAGAAGATATTGGGGAGGTGAGATTTCAGTGTCTAAGTCAATCAGGCTAGGACATAGAAAGGATTCCTGGAGTATCGGGTTCTTCTGGCTAGCCTGTGGCTCACAGTCTTCTCCCCTGGTGGCCTCCATGACCAGGACCTGTGGAACAGAAACACTGGGGAGGGGGTGTTGTGAATAAGAGATTTCAGCCAAGCTGGAGGGTCTTCCATTAGATTTTGCCAGACCAAGTTGTAAGGAGCTTGGTCCGCATGGCCCCAGGGTTCTGGAGCCATTATTTTTTTCTTTAACTGCCCGAATGATAAGCAAAACGAAAGTTCCTTCTGGCGGCCAGCCGACCTGAAATGTCGGCCACTCAGATGAACATAGGGTTCTCAGTTTACTCCTCTTCACTAGCAGCGACAGATTCTGAGCCTTGGAATTAAAATCAGAAAAATGAACTGTCATTATAGATAGAGGGGTGGAGGAGTTTTGACCCATAACAGCAGAGTACACAATGAACACACAGAAAGCAGAAACTGTGCCAGCACACAGAGATAAGTGATAGACGGAAGACAAACAAATGTCGGCTGAAAGCTCTGGTCTAGGTTTGTCCCAGGCTGCTGTTGTCCTGTTCCCCAAAGTTACCTTACTGAAGGGTGTCCACTGCCCACTAGATTCAGGATCGGGAGAAATGCTTTCCCCCGTTCCCTTACAGAACCAGCTGAACCAGTCGCCTTTCAGTGCAAATTGCTGGGCCCTGGACTTATGCTGGCTGGGTGATTCTTTTGCCCTCTGACCTGATGTCGGCATCCAGATGTCCTTCCTCCTAATAGGCTCTGATTATGCATGGAGGGTGTTGTTCCTCTCAGTTAGGGGATCCCAGACAAGCTCCCAAATGTTATGCCCGCAGTCCGAGTCCCCAAAGCTGAGAAAAGCAAGACATCCACGGCAATGCAAAAGCAAAAAGGTTTTTATTACTAGCTCGAGCTAGGACCCCCTCGCCACCGCCAGTGCAGTGGAGTGATGCAAGGGCCCCAAACCCTGAGTTACAGCAGTATTTACAGACTTAGAACAAAGACAGGGAGTTGGCAAGGGCGGATGGGTTGCAAGGGGTTCTTGGTACCTATTAATTGGCTAAATATTGTGCATGCGGGCTCTGGCTAAATTTCGTGCATGCAGGCTTGCTTAAGGGACGTTTCGTGTTATCTGGCCTAGTTCTAACCAGGCTGTGGGGAATATGCTGACTGGATGAGTCTCAAGGCCGGGCGGGGGGTGTTGGTGGTGATGATCTCAGCTTCTTCTGGGCAGTGACCTAGCTCTTCCCGTGATTGTAGCTCTGGCCTACTTAAGTTCTTGATGCATGTCATGGCTTTTGTCAGGTCTCAACAATATCAGAGCCTGCTCAGAAGTAGGAGAGACAGAGCACCAGGCTAATGTATTTGCTACAGCCTTAGCCAAGGCTATAAAACCACATAACTGCTTCCATTGTAAAAAACCTGGTCATATAAAAAGAGAGTGTTGACAATTAAAAGCTGATCAAGGTGCTATTCCTAAAGACAGATCCCTTGCTGGGAAAAATAAGACTCCTCCTGGACCTTGCCGTCAGTGCAAAAAGGTGTTTCATTGGACTAATAAATGCAGATCTAAAACAGACGAAATGGGCAACATGATACCAAAATCTATCTTGTGGGCCTAAATCCTTGGGGCCCAAGAAAAATACCAGAAGCTCCTGCCACTCCTCCTACCCCAACCCTGTTCCCTCCCAACAACAGTTACCTGTCAATGCCTCATTGAAAGGACTTCAAATGATGATTTCAGTTTTACGGTCTGCTACTTCAGGAAATGCTGCTGCTGATTGGCAATTAAGTAAAAATGTTATTTTGTCACCAGGAGGAGGCATTTACAAATTAAAAACAAATGTGTTTAGACCACTGTCTTAAGGCACTTTTGACTTGATATTAGGCCATAGCAGTGCGGCTTTAAAAGGTTTAATCATAATCCCTGGGGTAATTGACTATGTTACAAAATTTTTTATTTTTTTAATTATGGTTTCTACTTCTAACACACATTCATTATTAGCTGGAGAACATATTGCTCAAATACTTCTCCTACCTCATCACCCCTTCTTGGCTCTTCCTAATGAACAAACAGAAAGATTTGGAAGTACTAGGCAACATATATTTTGAAAAATGCTTATCAAAAATTCTCGCCCTGTTGTCTCCTTGATTATACATGAAAAAAAAAAAAACTTTTAGAGACTAATAGACACAGGGAAAAAATATTTCAGTCATTTCTTCTCAACAATGGGCCCTAAATTTGCAAATCAGAAGAGACCACCTCAAAACATTAAATGATTTTCAAAAGTTATTGAAAAATATCACTTGGCCACGCCTAATACTTGGGATTCCTACTTATCAATTATGACATTTGTTTTCTACTTTACAGGGAGATACAACTCTAGATAGCCCCCAAACTTTAACCCCATTAACTTTACAAAAACTTTATTTTGTAAACAATTAAATGATGGCTTTCTGACTTATTTACATATATCTCAACCTATTTTATTTATAATATTTCATAACCTTTATTCCCCATCTGGTGTAACTGCTCAAAAAAAAATAAAAAAGATAAATACAATCTTTTCTTTTTTTAACCTAACAGTTTTTTCTTAAAAAAAAATAATAAATTGACTACATATATGGATAAATTAGTATTCCTTTTACAAAAAGGTCGCCATCACACTTTACAATTATAAGATGTAAACACTATCAGATTGTTACTCATTTGACAACTGCTCACATATCTTGGTGTTTACAATTTAACGAAAACTGACAAATATTTTTTTGTTAAATTTATTTATTTTTTTAATTACAATACTGTATTTGTTTTACCATACATTGACACGAATCAGCCATAGGTGAACACAATCTGCCAATGCCAAAGCCCCCTCCCACCCCACATCCTCTACTTGAATCATCCTGTGCATCAGCCCCATGCATCCTGCATCCGACATTGAACATAGATTAGCGTTTCACTTCTTACAGGAAAATATACATGTTTCATTACCATTCTCCCAAACCATCCCACCCTTTCCCTCTCCCTCAGAGTCCAAAAGTCCACTCTATACCTCTGTGTCTCTTGTTGTCTCACATATAGGGTCATCATTACTGTCTTCTAAATTCCATATATATGTGTCAGTATACTGTATATATTCTGGTTCATCTTCTAATTATTATCCATCATCTAAATTGATTTTCTCCAGACTAACTCTATGATATCTCAATCCCCAATTTCAGATGTTCCAGTTAAGGGGCCCACTATTTTTACAGTTGCCTATAAAAATACTCCTAGATATTAGACCCCCAAAATTTCCAAGTTTCTCCCTTACTCATTTTCTTCTGTACAGCCTGCTAAATTGTGGGCTATCTATTTAGTTTTGCAAGATTATTCCCAACTTCCTAATAACATTTCTTTAGATTCTCGATACACTCTTCTCTTGCTTTCAGATTCTCCATGTCTCTCTTCCAATGACTCTTAAAACAGCTGTTGATAAATTGTTTTACCAAGTACGACAATTGCTCTTGCAATGTTCAGAGCTAATTTCCTTTACTCACATCCGTACACATGCTGCCCTTCCTGGACCCTTATCATTCAAAAATGCTACAACTGATGCCTTACTTTATCCTATAAAAACAACAAAACAAAAACATCTCTTACAACATACCAACTCCAAAGGGTTACAAAAATCTCATGCTATTACTCAAAAAACAAGCTCAAAATATTGTCTGTTCTTGTTTCATATGTGCACCCTTTGCTTTCCCACTTACCCTACCAGGTGTCACATAAAAAGACTACAAGCAAATCAGATATGACAAATGGATGTAATTTACATTTCTTCTTTCAGACAACAAAAATGTGTACATCATACTCTAGACACTTACACACAGTTTCAGTGGGCCACTGCATTACATTCTGAAAAGGCTGATGCTGTTGTTACTCATTTATTATCTTGGTTTGCAGTTTTGGGATTACCAATTAAATTAAAAACTGATAATACACCTGCCAAACAATCTGCAAAATTTGCTCACTTTTTATCTCAATACCATATAACTCATACTTTTCATATGCCTTATAACAGTCAAGGGCAAGCTATCATTAAAAAAAATAATTGTATCTTACATAAATATCTTAAAAATAATAAAAAAGAGAGAGAACAGGAGAGATTTATGAAACCTAAAGACATTCTGTATAAAACCTTACTTACCCTAAATTTTTTGAATGTTTGGCGAAAGGGAAATCTATCAGCAGCAGAGTTGCATTTTCAAGGGAAAGCAGAGGATAAAAAGATCTTGAATATGCCTATTTGGTATAAAGATAAAGAGAAAGATTGGATCCCAGCATCATCAATATATTTGGGACAAGGGTATGCTTTCATTTCTGTTAGTAATTACAGGCTTTGGACCCCAGTAAAATTGATTAAAACCAACAATGGCTGATCTCTTGGTTCAAAAATTTGAAGAGCTTACTATGTAGAGAAGCTCTGCTTTCCATACAAGGGAAGCAACACCTCCTACGTGAGGTCAAATGAAAAAATTGACCCAGGAAGCCGAGAAGATGTTAATAAAGGCAAAGCGACCTCTGAATCCTACCAATCTTTTGCTTGCCATGATGGTGCTGCTGACATGTCAGCTAATTGGTGTATCGGCAAGTAATCATACATATTGGGCATATATACCTAATACCCCATTAGTAAAAGCAGTTTCCTGAGGGGAAACAGAAGTGCAGGTATATATTAATCAGACTTCCTTCTTTCCCCTGCCAGCTTGTGGGGGAATAGAACAACTATCCCATCATAAACAACAATATAATACTAGTAACTTGGCCATTGCAATGGAAGGTATTCTTTTATGCATAGAAGGACACTCCTTTTGTCTGTCAATAAGAAACAATCTCCTCATTCGTATTATACATGGGGGGAGTGTAAAGTATAATAACTACCATTTTGGAATTTTTACTGTGCTTGTTACCACCAGGGGGCTTGACACCTCGACAAAATCGTTAGACACTCAAAACATACGTCGCTACATCCTGTTAGCATTTTTGTTCCTTCTCTAGAATCTTTGAAATGGAAATGTTGCTGACGTTATAAACCCTTTAAATTCATGAATTATTCGGGGGTCTATCATTGTAGATTGGAGTCCAGGTCATGGGCGAGTCTTTAAAAAAAAGAAAAAAAAAAGAAAGAAAAAAGAAAAAATGTCAAATGAATCTCTTAGGTGGCATCCTGCAAATGGCACTTTGATGGGCAATGGTAATGAAACACTTAAATGGCAGTAATTTGCACTTGTCCCTTCTCAATTACAATTGCAAGGATATCCGCACATTCAAAGAGATATTTGGAAACTATGGGTGGTTTCTGGTAATCTCACTATCTGGTCAGGAAACTATAGTTTGGATAGTGGTGACTCTCGGGTCCATTCCATGTTAAGTTACATGTTAATAAATCTTATTCCACAATGGCATGTGTAAAATATCCTTTTGCATTGTTACATGGAAATTGGACATCGAATGATACTGTGGGGTCTGTCTACATGTGATTATTGTAACCTAACTCAATGTGTAAATTAGTCTTGGTGGAAAGAACATTTGAAAGACGGGCGTATAACTCCAGTTCCTCGTTAGTGATTGTTAAGGCTCGGACAAAAGTATGGTTGCCTATAAATCTGACTCGGCCATGGTCAGATTCTTTTGCTGTTTCTCATCTAGTAGCCGCTGTACAGACTTTGCTACAGCGATCTCGACGTATGCTTGCTGTGATGATTGCTTTGATTCTTCTATTCTAGCAGCGGTAACAGGCCTTGTGTTACACCAAGGAATTCAAACAGCTGATTTTGTTCAGGACTGGCATAAAGACTCTCGTTTGTTATGGCAACAACAATGAGATTTAGATGCACAACTTGCCACCAACATGCTCAATCTTCAACACACCGTTTCCTGGCTTGGAGAACAATTAACTTTTTTATCTGCACAAAGTATGTTAAAATGTGATTGAAATTCTTCTCAATTTTGTATAACACCTATGCCATTTAACATGAGTAAGGAATGGGAAAAAGCAAAACAATCTTTAACTGGATATCAAAATCTCACTACAGAAATTATGGAGCTGGAATGACAAATTTTGTCTACTTTTCACAAGACTTTGCCTGACATTGCGGGAATCTGATTTGTTGAAAAGTATTCAAGAAAGACTACATAACTTAAATCCATTAGGGCATGCATCCACACTATTTGGCACTACCTTTGGAAACACTGTGTTTATATTACTTTTATGCTGTGTTGCTATTCTAGTCTTCCAATGATGGCAGAAAGGAAAACAACTAAAATGCAAAGCAGAAAAGGTCCAGACCATGCTACAGTTTGTTAAAGCAAACTGAGACATAAAAATAAAAAGGGTTCTAGATGCCCATCTACTAGAGAGATTCCACCTAGCCTCCAAGAGGTGGCTGGATAACCAATGACGGGTAAGACCCTCAGAGGAGGGCAACCTAAGACAGGCACAGCCACAAGAGGGGCTGGCAAGGCTAGAGGTTGGCCGCCTACAGCTTTACACCTTGCTCTACAAAACATCAATACAAATGTCTTGAGGGCTTAAATAAAATTAAAAAAGGGGGAGATGAAGGGTTAATGTGGCCACAATAGGGAAAGCAGAGATATGCATGCAAGCGGGTTTCTCTGCTCAAGGCTGAACGTGCTGGCAAGCGAGGCATTCTGCCCAGGAGCCTGGACACAGCCTTGAGTTTAGATGTCCCTTGCTAAGGAGAGAGCATTCCTTTCTTTTGATTAAAGGCGAGAAGAGGGCTCTGGACAGACCTTTCAGTAAACAGAGTTTTCACTCCCCTTGCTGTATGATAACATGTGTGCTACCTGCGCTGTACTGCAAAGGCTTATTCATGCAGTCTGGAATTCTGCCTAGGGGGCTATATAATAATAAACCGCAATTATTTGTGCAGTCTTTTCCTCCAGCCGGAGTGTGTGTGCACCTCCTGTGCGTCTCGTATGTCTTATGTGTTTTATGTCATTTCATGCATAATCTCCAGTAATCAACAGTCTCTGGAGTGTGAGAACTTCAGTATTTACAGCTGTGCAGGTTTAGTTATTCTGCAGCCTATGGGATGTCAGTTTCCTAGTCAGGGATTGAACCTTCATCCCCTACACTACAAGGTGCATGCTTAACCACTGGACCATCAGAAAAGTCCCTGCAACGTGCTTTAGGTGCTTGATTTTACACCCCATATCAAAAATACACATTGTTTGATGGGAATATATCACCATCCAGGCTTGCAAAGATTTGGCATGCTTCAAGAACTTCTTCATCTATTCTGGACACATGCAACCAACAGTTTATCACCATTCAGTGTCATTCCATGTGCGTCTTCACTGATTACTCATTGAACACATCCAATCAATTATCATCACCTACTGTTTCAGTGCATTAACACCTCAAGTTATTATTCACGCAACCTGAGTTAACCACATCCAGTTGTATATCTCCATCCAGTGTTTCACTGCTGTGACATGCTTTCAGTGTTTCTTCATCCATCCCAGGTCAAACATACTAAGTAGCTTATCATTATCCCCACTTCACAGAGGAGGTTCAGCCACATCTTTGTTCACCCCAGCTAAAATAAGCTCAGCAGTTTATCACTTTCTGCTTTTCACTGCTGTCACACGTTCAAGTACATCTTTGTCAAGCACACCAGTAGTGTATCACCATCCAGCACTTCCAAGCTGTGTCACAAACTGCTTTATCTTCCAGACTGGAAAAATACATCCAGTATTTTATCAAAGTCAGCGTTTCAGTGCTGTGATGTGATTCAAGTGCCTATTCATCCACTCTCTGGGAAAACACCCCCTATAGTTTATTGCCATGCAGTGCTCAGTGCCTTGACGTGTGACATGCTCCAAATGCTTCTTTGTCCACCTGGTATCAAATACTCAATAGTTTTATCAACATCTATATTTTGGTACTGTGAATCGCTACATATGCTTCTTTGTCTACCCTGGTCCATCACTCCTTGGATGGGCCCTTCCGTGTTTCAGTGCTGTGATAGTCTTCATGTGCTTCATCCTCTCCTGTAAAACATACTCATTAGTGTATCATCATCCAATATTCAGTACAGTGATATGCTTCAAGTGCTTAACAGTCCTTATCAGTCAAACGTTCCCAGCATTTTCTCATTAGCCAAGGTTTCAGGGCCGTAACTTGTGGCGTATATTAGGTGTTTGTTTGACCCCCAGAGGTGAAACTCAGCAAGCGTTTTATCACCATTCAGTCTATCAGTACGGTGACATTTTGCAGTGCTTCCTTATCTACTCTGGGTTAATGAACACATCCGTTCTTTCAGTGCTGATTAATGCACAAGTGCTTCAACTATCCTGATTCAAATACATACAGTAGTTTATCAACATCCAGTGTTTAAGTGATGTGACACACTTCAGGTGCTTCTTAATTTACCCCTGATTGACGTTTTCCATTGACACAGTCAGGTTGAGCTTTCTGAAACCCCATGAACTACAGCACACCAGGCTTCCCTGCCCTTCACTATCTCCTGGAATTTTCTCAAATTCATGCCCACTGAGAGAGTTTTGCCAGCAGTCAACCATTTTAATTATCTGTCACACCCAACCCCCCTGCCTACAACATTGCCCAGCATCAGGGCCTTTTCTAATAATTTGGCTCCTTGCATCAGGTGGCCAAAATATTTCAATTTCAACATCAGTCCTTCCACTGAGTAATGTTGATTTCCATTAGGACTGACTGGTTTGAACTCTTCGCAGTTCAAGGGACTCAAGAGTCTTCTCCAGCACTTCAATTCTAAAATATCAATTATTTGGCATTCAAATAATTGAATTCAAATTCAAATTTGGCATTTTTTTATGGTTCAGATCTCACATCCATGCATAACTACTGGGGAAAACCATACTTTGACTTTCCGAGCAAAGCATTGTCTCTGGTTTCATATGCTTCTTAGGTTTGTCATAGCTTTTCCTCCAAGAATCAAGTGTCTTTTAACTTCACGGTTGCATGATTTTGGAACCCATGAAAATTAAAAAAAAAAAAATTCACAGTTTCCATTGTGTCCTGATATGACATGATCTTTATTTATTGAATGTCGAGGTTTAAGTCAACTTTTTTAATCTCCACTTTCATCTCAGCAAAGAGCTCTAATTCCTCGTCTGCTTTCTGTCATCTGCATCTCTGAGTTTATGGATATTTTTCCCAGAAATTTTGATTCCAGTTTGTTCATCATCCAGTCTGATATTTGGCATGATGTACTCTGCAAGTAAGTTAAATAAGTTGGGTGACAACAAGACAGCTTTGACATACTCTTGTGCCAATTCTGAACAAGTCCATTGTTCCTGCCTGATTCTGTTACTTCTTGACCTGCATACAGGTTTCCCAGGAGCCAGTAAAGTGGTCTAGTATACCCATCTCTTTAAGTAGTTTCCCCAGTTTCTGTGACCTACACAGTCAAAGGCTTTAGCATAGTGGATAAAATAGAAGCAGATCATTTTCTGGAGTTCCTTGCTTTTTCTATGATCCAGTGAATCTTGGCAATTTGATCTCTTGTTCCTCTGCCTTTCCTAATCCAATTTGTATATATGAAAGTTCTCAGTTCACATATTGTTGAAATCCAGATGGAGGCATTTTGAGCATTACCATGCCAGCATATGAAATGAGCATGACTGTGCAGTAGTTTGAGCATTCCTTCACAATGCCCCTCTTTGGGATCAGAGTGAAACTGACTTTTGCCCGTCCTGTGGTCATTGATGATTTTTCCCTAATTTCCGGGCACATTGAGTGCAGCATTTTAACAGCATTATCTATTAAAATTTGAAATAGCTGAGCTTCAATTCTATCACCTCGACTAGCATTTTTTGTGGCAATTCTTCCTAAGATCCACTTGACTTCACACCCCAGGTTGTCTACTCTATGTGAGTGATCACACCATTATGGTTATCTAGGTGATTAAGTGAGGAAGGCGATGGCACCCCACTCTAGTACTCTTGCCTGGAAAAATCCCATGGATGGAGGAGCCTGGTACGGTGTAGTCTATGGGGTTGTGAAAAGCTAGACATGTCTGAAGTGATGCAGCAGCAGCAGCAGCAGCAGCAACAGGTGATTAAGATCTTTCTTTGGTACAGCTCTCCTCTTATACTCTTGCCAACAATTCATCACATTTTCTTCTTCGGCTAGGTTCATACAAGTTCCGTCCTTGATTGTGTCCATGTTTGCATGAAATATTCCCTTGGAGTCTCGAAGTTTCTTGGCAAGGTTTATAGTCTTTCCTATTCAATTGTGCCCTCTATGTTTTACTGGCATTCAACACAGACAATATTATATCCCCATCGAGTGTTTAAGTTCAGATATGCTTCAAGTGTGTTTTGATCCACTCCGGAAGAAATTAATGTGATAGCTTATCCGTTTTGTTCTGTATTGTGACATGTTTTGAGCCTCCTCCATTTCCTCCAGCTAAAACACACCCTGTAAATTACTATCATTCATCGATGTTGTGCTGTTACAGGCTTGAAGTGTCCCTTTGTCTCATTTAGTCAAACAATCCCTGTCGTTTACCACTATCTAGTGTCCCAGTACTGGGCATGCCTCATGTACTTCTTTATCCTCTCCAAATAAAATATGGTAGGTAGCTTATCACAATTACTGTTTCGGTTCTGTGATGAGTTTCAAGTCTTTCTTTAATCCATTGCAGATAAAACACATTCAGAAGTTGACGATGCTCCCATGTTTTACTCTGTGCCATGCTTTCAGTTTCTCTTCATTCAGCGTGTATCAAACACAACCCATAGTTTATCACCATCCAGTGTTTCAGTGCTCTTTCCTGCTCTATTGCTTCTTCATTCTCTGCAGAGAATACAAAAGCAATAATTTATCACAACCCAGTGTGTTAATTCTGGTATATGTTTCAAGAGATCCTTTGTCAACCAAAGGTTGGGCACCTTCTTGGTTTATCCCCATAAATTGATTCAGTGCTATGACATACTTTCATTGATTTTCCAACTACCACATGTCATCATACACAATGATTTGTCGCAATACAGTTTCAATGTTGCGACATGCTCTACGTGCTTCTTAAAATATACAAGATCAAACACAGACTAGCTGCAGTGTGAACATATACTGTTTCAGTCATGAAACACACTTAAAGTGACTGATTCTTCACTTACTTCGCATTTATTCAGTTCAGTTCAGTCGCTCAGTCGTGTCCGACTCTTTGTGACCCCATAAATCACAGTACGTCAGGTCTCCCTGTCCATCACCAACTCCTGGAGTTCACTCAGACTCGCATCCATTGGGTCAGTGACGCCATTCAGCCGTCTCAACTTATGTTCTCCCTTCTTCTCCTGCCCTCAGTCCCACCCAACATCAAAGCCTTTTCCAATGAGTCAACTCTTCGCATGAGGTGCCAAAAGTACTGGAGTTTCAGCTTTAGCATCACTCCTTCCAAAGAAATTCCCAGGCTGATCTCCTTAGAATGGACTGGTGGATCTCCTTGCAGTCCAAGGAGACTCTAAAGAGTCTTCCCCAACAACACAGGTCCAAATCCCATCAATTCTTTGGTGCTAAGCCTTCTTCACAGTCCAACTCTTACATCCATACATGACTACTGGAAAAACCATAGCCTTGACTAGACGGACCTTAGTCAGCAAAGTAATGTCTCTGCTTCTGAATATACTGTCTAGTTTGGTCATAATTTTTCTTCCAAGGACTAAGCATCTTTTAATTTCATGGCTGCAGTCACCATCTGCAGTAATTTTGGAGTCAAAATAAATAAGTAAATAAGGTCTGATACTGTTACCCCCTCTCTTTCCCATGAAGTGATGGGACTCAATGCCATGATCTTCATTTTCTGAATGTTGAGCTTTAAGCCAACATTTTCACTCTCCTCTTTCACTTTCATCAAGAGGCTTTTTAGTTCCTTTTGACTTTCTGCCACAAGTGTGGTGTCATATGCATATCTGAGGTTATTGATATTTCTTCTGGCCATCTTGTTTCCAGCTTGTGTTTCTTCCAGTCCAGCATTTCTCATGAGGTGCTCTGCATATAAGTTAAATAAGCAGGGTGACTATATACAGCCTTGATGTACTCCTTTTCCTATTTGGAACGAGTCTGCTGTTCCATGCTCGGTTCTAACTGTTGCTTCCTGGCCTGCTTACAGATTTCTCAAGAGACAGGTTAGGTGGTCTGGTATTCCCATCTCTTTCAGAATTTTCCAGTTTATTGTGATCCACACAGTCAAAGGCTTTGGCATACTCCTGCTTTTTCCATGATCCAGCGGATGTTGGCAATTTGATCTCTGGTTCCTCTGCCTTTTCTAAAAGGCAGCTTGAACATTGGGGATTTCTTTGTCCACGTATTGCTGAAGCCTGACTTGGAGAATTTTGAGCTTTACTTTACTAGCGTGTGATATGAGTGCAATTGTGTGGTAGTTTGATCATTCTTTGGCATTGCCTTTCTTTGGGATTGGAATGAAAACTGACCTTTTCCAGTCCTGCGGCCACTGCTGAGCATTCCAAATTTATTGGGATATTCAGTACAGCACGTTCACAGCATCATCCTTCAGGACTTGAAATAGCTCAACTGTAATTCCATCACCTCCACTAGCTTTGTTTGCAGTGATGCTTTCTAAGGCCCACTTGGCTTCACATTCCAGCACGTCTTTCTCTAGATGAGTGATCACACCATCGTGATTATCCAGGTCCTGAAGATCTTCTTTTTACAGTTCTTCTGTGTGTACATGCCAACTCTTTTTAATGTCCTCTACTTCTGTTAGGTCCAGATCATTTCTGCCCTTTATCGAGGCCATCTTTGCATGAAATATTCCCTTCGGTTCTCTATTTTTTTTTTCCAAAAGATATCTAGTCGTTCCCATTCTGTTTTTTCCCTCTAATTCTTTGCATTGATAGCTGAAGAAGGCTTTCTTACATCTTGTTACTATTCTTTGGAACTCTGCATNCTGAACGTGCTGGCAAGCGAGGCATTCTGCCCAGGAGCCTGGACACAGCCTTGAGTTTAGATGTCCCTTGCTAAGGAGAGAGCATTCCTTTCTTTTGATTAAAGGCGAGAAGAGGGCTCTGGACAGACCTTTCAGTAAACAGAGTTTTCACTCCCCTTGCTGTATGATAACATGTGTGCTACCTGCGCTGTACTGCAAAGGCTTATTCATGCAGTCTGGAATTCTGCCTAGGGGGCTATATAATAATAAACCGCAATTATTTGTGCAGTCTTTTCCTCCAGCCGGAGTGTGTGTGCACCTCCTGTGCGTCTCGTATGTCTTATGTGTTTTATGTCATTTCATGCATAATCTCCAGTAATCAACAGTCTCTGGAGTGTGAGAACTTCAGTATTTACAGCTGTGCAGGTTTAGTTATTCTGCAGCCTATGGGATGTCAGTTTCCTAGTCAGGGATTGAACCTTCATCCCCTACACTACAAGGTGCATGCTTAACCACTGGACCATCAGAAAAGTCCCTGCAACGTGCTTTAGGTGCTTGATTTTACACCCCATATCAAAAATACACATTGTTTGATGGGAATATATCACCATCCAGGCTTGCAAAGATTTGGCATGCTTCAAGAACTTCTTCATCTATTCTGGACACATGCAACCAACAGTTTATCACCATTCAGTGTCATTCCATGTGCGTCTTCACTGATTACTCATTGAACACATCCAATCAATTATCATCACCTACTGTTTCAGTGCATTAACACCTCAAGTTATTATTCACGCAACCTGAGTTAACCACATCCAGTTGTATATCTCCATCCAGTGTTTCACTGCTGTGACATGCTTTCAGTGTTTCTTCATCCATCCCAGGTCAAACATACTAAGTAGCTTATCATTATCCCCACTTCACAGAGGAGGTTCAGCCACATCTTTGTTCACCCCAGCTAAAATAAGCTCAGCAGTTTATCACTTTCTGCTTTTCACTGCTGTCACACGTTCAAGTACATCTTTGTCAAGCACACCAGTAGTGTATCACCATCCAGCACTTCCAAGCTGTGTCACAAACTGCTTTATCTTCCAGACTGGAAAAATACATCCAGTATTTTATCAAAGTCAGCGTTTCAGTGCTGTGATGTGATTCAAGTGCCTATTCATCCACTCTCTGGGAAAACACCCCCTATAGTTTATTGCCATGCAGTGCTCAGTGCCTTGACGTGTGACATGCTCCAAATGCTTCTTTGTCCACCTGGTATCAAATACTCAATAGTTTTATCAACATCTATATTTTGGTACTGTGAATCGCTACATATGCTTCTTTGTCTACCCTGGTCCATCACTCCTTGGATGGGCCCTTCCGTGTTTCAGTGCTGTGATAGTCTTCATGTGCTTCATCCTCTCCTGTAAAACATACTCATTAGTGTATCATCATCCAATATTCAGTACAGTGATATGCTTCAAGTGCTTAACAGTCCTTATCAGTCAAACGTTCCCAGCATTTTCTCATTAGCCAAGGTTTCAGGGCCGTAACTTGTGGCGTATATTAGGTGTTTGTTTGACCCCCAGAGGTGAAACTCAGCAAGCGTTTTATCACCATTCAGTCTATCAGTACGGTGACATTTTGCAGTGCTTCCTTATCTACTCTGGGTTAATGAACACATCCGTTCTTTCAGTGCTGATTAATGCACAAGTGCTTCAACTATCCTGATTCAAATACATACAGTAGTTTATCAACATCCAGTGTTTAAGTGATGTGACACACTTCAGGTGCTTGTTAATTTACCCCTGATTGGCGTTTTCCAGTGACACAGTCAGGTTGAGCTTTCTGAAACCCCATGAACTACAGCACACCAGGCTTCCCTGCCCTTCACTATCTCCTGGAATTTTCTCAAATTCATGCCCATTGAGAGAGTTTTGCCAGCACTCAACCATTTTATTATCTGTCACACCCAACCCCCCTGCCTACAACATTGCCCAGCATCAGGGCCTTTTCTAATAATTTGGCTCCTTGCATCAGGTGGCCAAAATATTTCAATTTCAACATCAGTCCTTCCACTGAGTAATGTTGATTTCCATTAGGACTGACTGGTTTGAACTCTTCGCAGTTCAAGGGACTCAAGAGTCTTCTCCAGCACTTCAATTCTAAAATATCAATTATTTGGCATTCAAATAATTGAATTCAAATTCAAATTTGGCATTTTTTTATGGTTCAGATCTCACATCCATGCATAACTACTGGGGAAAACCATACTTTGACTTTCCGAGCAAAGCATTGTCTCTGGTTTCATATGCTTCTTAGGTTTGTCATAGCTTTTCCTCCAAGAATCAAGTGTCTTTTAACTTCACGGTTGCATGATTTTGGAACCCATGAAAATTAAAAAAAAAAAAATTCACAGTTTCCATTGTGTCCTGATATGACATGATCTTTATTTATTGAATGTCGAGGTTTAAGTCAACTTTTTTAATCTCCACTTTCATCTCAGCAAAGAGCTCTAATTCCTCGTCTGCTTTCTGTCATCTGCATGTCTGAGTTTATGGATATTTTTCCCAGAAATTTTGATTCCAGTTTGTTCATCATCCAGTCTGATATTTGGCATGATGTACTCTGCAAGTAAGTTAAATAAGTTGGGTGACAACAAGACAGCTTTGACATACTCTTGTGCCAATTCTGAACAAGTCTATTGTTCCTGCCTGATTCTGTTACTTCTTGACCTGCATACAGGTTTCCCAGGAGCCAGTAAAGTGGTCTAGTATACCCATCTCTTTAAGTAGTTTCCCCAGTTTCTGTGACCTACACAGTCAAAGGCTTTAGCATAGTGGATAAAATAGAAGCAGATCATTTTCTGGAGTTCCTTGCTTTTTCTATGATCCAGTGAATCTTGGCAATTTGATCTCTTGTTCCTCTGCCTTTCCTAATCCAATTTGTATATATGAAAGTTCTCAGTTCACATATTGTTGAAATCCAGATGGAGGCATTTTGAGCATTACCATGCCAGCATATGAAATGAGCATGACTGTGCAGTAGTTTGAGCATTCCTTCACAATGCCCCTCTTTGGGATCAGAGTGAAACTGACTTTTGCCCGTCCTGTGGTCATTGATGATTTTTCCCTAATTTCGGGGCACATTGAGTGCAGCATTATAACAGCATTATCTATTCAAATTTGAAATAGCTGAGCTTCAATTCTATCACCTCGACTAGCATTTTTTGTGGCAATTCTTCCTAAGATCCACTTGACTTCACACCCCAGGTTGTCTACTCTATGTGAGTGATCACACCATTATGGTTATCTAGGTGATTAAGTGAGGAAGGCGATGGCACCCCACTCTAGTACTCTTGCCTGGAAAAATCCCATGGATGGAGGAGCCTGGTACGGTGTAGTCTATGGGGTTGTGAAAAGCTAGACATGTCTGAAGTGATGCAGCAGCAGCAGCAGCAGCAACAGGTGATTAAGATCTTTCTTTGGTACAGCTCTCCTCTTATACTCTTGCCAACAATTCATCACATTTTCTTCTTCGGCTAGGTTCATACAAGTTCCGTCCTTGATTGTGTCCATGTTTGCATGAAATATTCCCTTGGAGTCTCGAAGTTTCTTGGCAAGGTTTATAGTCTTTCCTATTCAATTGTGCCCTCTATGTTTTACTGGCATTCAACACAGACAATATTATATCCCCATCGAGTGTTTAAGTTCAGATATGCTTCAAGTGTGTTTTGATCCACTCCGGAAGAAATTAATGTGATAGCTTATCCGTTTTTTTTCTGTATTGTGACATGTTTTGAGCCTCCTCCATTTCCTCCAGCTAAAACACACCCTGTAAATTACTATCATTCATCGATGTTGTGCTGTTACAGGCTTGAAGTGTCCCTTTGTCTCATTTAGTCAAACAATCCCTGTCGTTTACCACTATCTAGTGTCCCAGTACTGGGCATGCCTCATGTACTTCTTTATCCTCTCCAAATAAAATATGGTAGGTAGCTTATCACAATTACTGTTTCGGTTCTGTGATGAGTTTCAAGTCTTTCTTTAATCCATTGCAGATAAAACACATTCAGAAGTTGACGATGCTCCCATGTTTTACTCTGTGCCATGCTTTCAGTTTCTCTTCATTCAGCGTGTATCAAACACAACCCATAGTTTATCACCATCCAGTGTTTCAGTGCTCTTTCCTGCTCTATTGCTTCTTCATTCTCTGCAGAGAATACAAAAGCAATAATTTATCACAACCCAGTGTGTTAATTCTGGTATATGTTTCAAGAGATCCTTTGTCAACCAAAGGTTGGGCACCTTCTTGGTTTATCCCCATAAATTGATTCAGTGCTATGACATACTTTCATTGATTTTCCAACTACCACATGTCATCATACACAATGATTTGTCGCAATACAGTTTCAATGTTGTGACATGCTCTACGTGCTTCTTAAAATATACAAGATCAAACACAGACTAGCTGCAGTGTGAACATATAGTGTTTCAGTCATGAAACACACTTAAAGTGACTGATTCTTCACTTACTTCACATTTATTCAGTTCAGTTCAGTCGCTCAGTCGTGTCCGACTCTTTGTGACCCCATAAATCACAGTACGTCAGGTCTCCCTGTCCATCACCAACTCCTGGAGTTCACTCAGACTCGCATCCATTGGGTCAGTGACGCCATTCAGCCATCTCAACTTATGTTCTCCCTTCTTCTCCTGCCCTCAGTCCCACCCAACATCAAAGCCTTTTCCAATGAGTCAACTCTTCGCATGAGGTGGCAAAAGTACTGGAGTTTCAGCTTTAGCATCATTCCTTCCAAAGAAAGTCCCAGGCTGATCTCCTTAGAATGGACTGGTGGATCTCCTTGCAGTCCAAGGAGACTCTAAAGAGTCTTCCCCAACAACACAGGTCCAAACCCCATCAACTCTTTGGTGCTAAGCCTTCTTCACAGTCCAACTCTCACATCCATACATGACTACTGGAAAAACCATAGCCTTGACTAGACGGACCTTAGTCAGCAAAGTAATGTCTCTGCTTCTGAATATACTGTCTAGTTTGGTCATAACTTTTCTTCCAAGGACTAAGCATCTTTTAATTTCATGGCTGCAGTCACCATCTGCAGTAATTTTGGAGTCAAAATAAATAAGTAAATAAAGTCTGATACTGTTACCTCCTCTCTTTCCCATGAAGTGATGGGACTCAATGCCATGATCTTCATTTTCTGAATGTTGAGCTTTAAGGCAACATTTTCACTCTCCTCTTTCACTTTCATCAAGAGGCTTTTTAGTTCCTTTTGACTTTCTGCCACAAGTGTGGTGTCACATGCATATCTGAGTTTATTGATATTTCTTCTGGCCATCTTGTTTCCAGCTTGTGTTTCTTCCAGTCCAGCATTTCTCATGAGGTACTCTGCATATAAGTTAAATAAGCAGGGTGACTATATACAGCCTTGATGTACTCCTTTTCCTATTTGGAACGAGTCTGCTGTTCCATGCTCGGTTCTAACTGTTGCTTCCTGGCCTGCTTACAGATTTCTCAAGAGACAGGTTAGGTGGTCTGGTATTCCCATCTCTTTCAGAATTTTCCAGTTTATTGTGATCCACACAGTCAAAGGCTTTGGCATACTCCTGCTTTTTCCATGATCCAGCTTATGTTGGCAATTTGATCTCTGGTTCCTCTGCCTTTTCTAAAAGGCAGCTTGAACATCGGGAATTTCTTTGTCCACGTATTGCTGAAGCCTGGCTTGGAGAATTTTGAGTTTTACTTTACTAGCGTGTGATATGAGTGCAATTGTGTGGTAGTTTGATCATTCTTTGGCATTGCCTTTCTTTGGGATTGGAATGAAAACTGACCTTTTCCAGTCCTGCGGCCACTGCTGAGCATTCCAAATTTATTGGGATATTCAGTACAGCACGTTCACAGCATCATCCTTCAGGACTTGAAATAGCTCAACTGTAATCCCATCACCTCCACTAGCTTTGTTTGCAGTGATGCTTTCTAAGGCCCACTTGGCTTCACATTCCAGCACGTCTTTCTCTAGATGAGTGATCACACCATCGTGATTATCCAGGTCCTGAAGATCTTCTTTTTACAGTTCTTCTGTGTATACATGCCAACTCTTTTTAATGTCCTCTACTTCTGTTAGGTCCAGATCATTTCTGCCCTTTATCGAGGCCATCTTTGCATGAAATATTCCCTTTGGTTCTCTATTTTTTTTTCCAAAAGATATCTAGTTGTTCCCATTCTGTTTTTTCCCTCTAATTCTTTGCATTGATAGCTGAAGAAGGCTTTCTTACATCTTATTACTATTCTTTGGAACTCTGCATTCAGATGCTTATATCTTCCTTTTCTCCTTGGCTTTTAGCCTTTCTTCTTGTCACAGATATTGTAAGGCCTCCTCAGACAGCCTTTTTTTTTTTTTTTTTTGGTTTTGGTTTCGCATTTCCTTTCCATGGGCATGGATTTGATCCCTGTGTCTTGTACAATGTTATAAACCTCATTCTATAGTTCATCCGACACTCTATCTATCAGATCTGGACCCTTAAATCTATTTCTCACTTTCAGTGTATAATCATAAGAGATTTAATGTAGGTCATATCAGAATGGTCTACCAGTTTTCCATGCTTTCTTCAATTTAAGTCTGAATTTGGTAAAAAGGGGTTCATGATCTGAGCCAAAGTTAGCTCCTGGTCTTTTTTTTTTTTTTTTNTTTTTTTTTTTTTTTTTTTTTACTAATCGAGCTGCTCTACATTTTGCTGCAGAGAATATAATCAATCTGATTTCGGTGTTGACCATCTGGTGATGTTCATATGTAGTCTTCTGTCGTGTTGTTGGAAGAGGGTGTTTGCTATGACCAATGCATTTTTTGGGGGCAAAACTCTATTAGTCTTTGCCCTGTTTCATTCCACATTCCAAGGCCAAATTTGCGTGTTACTCTAGTTGTTTCTTGACTTCCTACTTTGCTTTCCAGTCTCAAAAATTAAAATGACATCTTTTGGGGGGGTTAGTTCTAAAATGTCTTGTAGGTCTTCATAGAACCACTCAACTTCAGCTACTTCAGCATTACTGATTTGGGCATAGACTTGGATAACTGTGATATTGAATGGTTTTCCTTGGAGATGAAGAGAGATCATTCTGTCATTTTTGAGATTGCATCCAAGTACTGCATTTTGGACTCTTTTGTTGATCATGATGACTACTCCATTTCTTCTGAGGGATTCCTGTCCGCAGTAGAAGTTATACTGGTTATCTGAGTTAAATTCACCCATTCTAGTCCATTTTAGTTAGCTGATACCTAGAATGTTGACGTTCACTCTTGCCATCTCCTGTTTGACCACTTCCAATTTGCCTTGGTTCATGGACCTGACATTCCAGGTTCCTATGCAATATTGCTTTTTATATCTTTGGACCTTCCTTCTATCAGCAGTCACATATACAGCTGGGTTTGTTTTTGCCTTGGCTCCATCCCTTCATTCTTTCTAGAGTTATTTCTCCACTGATTTCCAGCACCATATTGGGCACCTACCTACTTGGGGAGTTCCTCTTTTAGTGTCCTACCATTTTGCCTTTTCATACTGTACATGCGGTTCTCGAGGCAAGAACACTGAAGTGGTTTGCCATTCCTTTCTAATACACCATATAGATTGTTTCATTGTTTCAGTGTTGTGACACATTTCAATGGCTGCTTCACTAGCTCCCAGTCAAACACATTCAGTGTTTTACCACTATCTTGGGTTCCAGATCTGTTACATGCTAGTAGTGCTCCTGAAACTTCTCAAGGTCAAATGCACTCTGTAGCTTGGTTGTCGCTGGTTGTTATGTGTTGTTCAGTCATCTTCAACTCTTCTTAAGCCCATGGACTGCAGCATATCATGACTTCTTGTCCTTCACCATCTCCTGGAGCTTGTTCAAAGTCACATTGATTGGGTCGGTGATGCCATCCAAATATCCGGTCCTCTATCATCCCCTTCTGCTGCTTCAATCTTTTCCAGCATCAGAGTCTTTTCCAATGAGTTGTCTCTTCACATCAGATAGCAATAATATTGGAGCTTTTGCCTCAGCATCAGGCCCTCCGGTGGATCTTCAGGATTAATTTCCTTTAGTATTGACTGGATTGATTTCCTTGCACCCCAAGTGACTTACAGAGTCTTCTCCAAGATTGTTTTGGTTCACAAGTATCAATTCCTTAATGTTCAGCCTCCTTTACCATCTAATTTACATAGGCACATGACTATTGGAAAAAAAAAAACACAAACATAGCTCTGACTATATAGATCCTTGTTGGGAAATGAATGCCTCTGCTCTTTAACAAGCAGTCTAGGTTTTTCACAGCTTTTCTTCCAAGAAACAAGTGTCATTTAATTTCATATTTGCAGTCATCATCTGCCATGATTTTGGAGTCCAAGTAAACAGACGTCTGTCACTGTTTCCTTTGTTTTCTCATCTATTTGCCATGATATAATAGGACCAGATGCCATCATCTTAGTTTTTTCGAATGGTGAGACTTAAGCCACTTTTTTCACTCTCCTCTTTCACCTGAATCAAGAAGCTCTTTAGTTATTCTTTGCTTTATGCCATATGGGTGGTGTCATCTGTATATCTAAGGTTATTCATATTTCTATTGATATTTCTACTTTCTCTTAACTTCAGCTTGTATTTCCTCCAGCCCAGAATTTTCCAAGATGTACTCTGCATATAAGTTAAATTAACAGGGTGTCAATATAGTAGTGTCCCCCACCCCTACCCCCCAATTTCAAATCATCTGTTCTTCTGTATCTGGTTCTCACTGTTGTTTCTTGACCTGGATACAGGTCTCTCAGGAGGCAGGTAGGTAGTCCAGTATTTCCATGTCTTTAAGAATTTTCTGCAGTGTGTTGTGATTCACAGAGTGGATTTTTATCGTAGTCAATGAGGCAGAAATAGATTTTCTCTTTTTTTAGAATTCTGTTGCTTTTTCTATGATCCGATGAATGTTGCCAATTTGACCTCTGGTTTCTGTCTTTGCTAAATCCAGTTTGAACATCTGTGATTTCAAGGTTACTGTGCAGTTGAAGTCTAGCCTGGAGAATTGTGAGCATGCCTTTCTTCGATTAACTTCAGTTGCTCAGTCGTGTCTGACTTTTTGTGACCCCATGAAGTGTAGCATGTCAGGCCTCCTTGTCTCTCACCAACTCCTGGAATTTACTGAAATTCATGTCCTTTTAGTCAGCGATGCCATCTAACCATCTCATCCTCTGTCCTCCCCTTCTCCTCCCGCTTTCAATCTTTCTCAACATCACGGTCTTTTCAAATGAGTCAGCTCTTCACATCAGGTGGCCAAAGTATTGGAGTTTCAGCTTTAACATCAGTCCTTCCAAAGAATATTCAGGATTGATCTCCTTTGGAATGGACTGTTTGGGTCTCCTTGCAGGGACTCTCAAGAATCTCCTCCAACACCACAGTTCAAAAACATCAATTCTTTGGTGATCAATTTTTTTTGTTTGTTTTTTTTTTGTTTGTTTGTTTGTTTTTAATAATTCAACTGTCACATCCATACATGCCTACTGGAAAAATCATAGTCTTAACTAGATGGAGCTTTGTTGGCACATTAACACCTCTGTTTTTTAATATGCTGTCTAAGTTGTATATCAGAATCCCAATTTTCAGTACTGGGACCTGCTTTATTTTCTTCTCCTCAACCCCAGATCAAACACATTCAGGACCTTATTACCATAGAGTGTTCAGTGCATTAACACTTTCCAGTGTTTGCTTTTCACTTGGGACTAATCACCAGTGGTTTAAGTGCCATCCTCTATTGTAGTGCTGTTACACAGGACAAGTGCTTCTGTTTTTAAAGATAAAACACACTCATCATCCAGTGACTTAGTGGAGAGTCATCCTTGAGGAGCTTCTTCATCCACCCAGTCAATCACTCTCAGGAGTTTTTCACTATCCAGTGTTCAAGTTGTGTGGCATGCTTCAAGTGCATCTTTTTGTACGCTGGGTCAAGCACCCCCAGAGGTGTGTCATTATCCAATTTTTCAATTATGCAACCTGCTTCTGGGTTTCTTCATTCCCTCAGGTCATCACACCAACTAGTTTATCACTATCCAGTGTTTCAGGTTTCCAGCATGCTTCCAGAGCTTCTTTTTTCTCCCTGGGTCAAATATACCAAGTAGCTTGACCCGGTCCTCTTATGAGTTCTGTGAAATGGATCATGTACTTCTTGTCCACCCTAAATCAAGCACACTCAATAGTTTGTCATCATCCAGTGATTTATGTTGCTGACAAGGTTCAGATACTTGCTCATGCATTCTGGGTCATATACACCCTGTTGTTTATCACCTCCTGTTACAGTTTTTTGACATGCTTCAAGTGTTTCTTTTCCATCCTAGGTCACACGCACCAGTAGTTAAGCAACATCCAATGTGTTACTACTGTTAAATATTTCAAGAATTTTGTCATACACCACCGTTCAGAAGTACCCAATAATTTATCAGCATCCCATGCCTCAGTTCGAGGACTTGCCTCAATTGCTTCTTCACAACCCTAGACAAAAGACACCCAGCAGATTATCACCATCCATTATTTCACTTCTGTGGCACAATTCATGTGCTTCTTCATCCTCTCTAGGTAAAACACATGCAGTAGCTTACCACCATTTAGTGTTTCCATTTTATGGCATGCTTCCATGACTTTTCCATCCTCCCTAGTTCAAACACCCTCAGGAGTTAACACCATCCAAGGTTTTACTTTGTGCCATTCCTCAATTCCTCCTCATTTTCCCAAGTCAAACTCATCCATAACATTCACCACCTACTATTTCAATGCCAAAATGCACTTCAGTGGTGTGTTCATTCTCCCCATTTAAAGGCATTCACTAATTTATCACCATGCAGTGTTGAAGTTCAGTGACACGCCTCAAGTGCTTCTCCATCCATTCAATGTCAGACTCAGCTGGTAATTATTAACCATTCAAAGTTTCATTGTGTGACATGCTTCAAGGGCTTCTCTATTCACCCAGGTCAAAAATGCCCAAAATTATTAAGAAAGAAAGAAAGAAAGGGGAAAAAAATCACTCTTTAAGGGGTGTTCAGTTCAGTTCAGTCGCTCATTCATGTCCAACTCTTTGTTATCCCATGAACTGCAGTAAGCCAGGCCTCCCTGTCCATCACCCACTCCCATGGCTAACCGAAGCCCATGTCCTTTGAGTCGGTGATACCGTCCATTCATCTCATCAGCTCATGTCCCCTTCTTGTCCTGCCCTCAATCTTTCCCAGCATCAAGATGTTTTCAAATGAGTCAGTGCTTCACATGAGGGGGCCAGTTTATTGGAGTTTCAGCTTTAATGTCAGTCCTTCCAATGGACACTAAAGACTGATTTCCTTTAGGAGGAACTGGTTGGATCTTGTTTCTCATTATGTACTCGGTGTAGAAATTAAATAAGCAGAGTGATGATTATATTGCCTTGAGGTACTCCTTTTCCTATCTGGAACGAGTCTGTTGTTCTATTTCCACTTTTAACTGTTGCTTTCTGACCTACGTACAGGTTTATCAAGACACAAGTCAGGTGATCTGGCATTCCCATTTCTTTCAGAATTTCCCAACGTTTGTTGTCATCCACACAGTCAAAATCTCAATAAAACAGAAGTAGATCATCTTCTAGAACTCTCCTGGTTTTTCAGTGATCCGGTGGATGTTGGCAATTTGATATTCGTTGTTCTGCCATTTTGAAAACCATCTTGAATATTTAGAAGTTCAGGGTTGAGGTATTGCTGAAGCATGGCTTGGGGAATTTTGAGCATTAATTTAGTAGCATGTGAGATGAATGCAACTGTGCAGCAGCTGCAGAATTCTTTGGCATTTCCTTTCTTTGGGACTGGAGTGAAAACTGACCTTTTCCAGTCCTGTGACCAGGGCTGAATTTTCCAAATTTGGTGGCATATTGAGTGCATCTCTTTCATAGCATCATCTTTTAAGATTAAAATAGCTCTACTGGAATTCTATCACCTCCACTAGCTTTCTTTGTAGTGATGTTTCCTAAGGCCCGCTTGAGTCACATTCCAGGATGTCTGGCTCTAGGTGATTATCTGGGTCATGAACTTGTTTGTTTGTTTGTTTGGTACAGTTCTTCCGTGTATTTTTGCCACATCTTCTTAATATCTTCTGCTTCTGTTAGGTCCATACCATTTCTGTTCTTTATTGAGCCAATCTTTGCATGAAATGTTCACTTGGTATGTCTATTTTTATTTATGTATTTTTTAGGAGATCTCTAGTCTTTGTCATTCTATTGTTTTCCTCTCTTTATTCGCTTCATGGGTGTGGCATTATTCAAATGCTCCTCTTCCCACTCTGTTCAGGCATAGCCAGTATTTTGTACCAACCAGTGTCCAGTGCTGTGACATATGACCAATTTGAATTATTCATTAATGAAGTGAGTGTTAAAATAAAAATCCATGAGTTTATCAACACACAGTGTATCATGGCTGGTATTGGATTTGAGTTCTTCTTCACCCACTCAATATTAAAATAATCGTTTATCATCATCCATTTTTTCAGTAGAGTGACACGGTTCAAACACTCCTTCATTAACCCTGGGGCAAAATTTCTAGTAGTTACAAACAGCCAGTGTTTTAGTTTTGGAGCATGACCTAGTGGCTTCTTCATTCTCACCCATTAATCAAACTCAGTGGTTTGTCACCATCTAGTGTTTACATCTGGAGAAGGAAATGGCAATCCACTCCAGTGTTCTTGTCTGGAGAATCCCAGGGACGGTGGAACCTGATGGGGTGCCTTCTATGGGGTCGAACAGAGTCGGACATGACTGAAGTCAGTGTTTAGACGTTGGAGAAGGCAATGCTACTCCACTCCAGTTTTCTTTCCTGGAAATCCCATGGTCAGAGGAGCCTGGTATGCTGCAGTCCATGGAGTCCCTTGGAGTCGGGCACGACTGAGCCACTTCACTTTCACTTTTCACTTTCATGCACTGGAGAAAGAAATGGCAACACACTCCAGTGTACTTGCCTGGAGAATCCCAGGGACAGGGGAGCCTGGTGGGCTGCCGTCTATGAGTTCGCACAGGGTGGGACACGACTGAAGTGACTTAACAGCATCAGAGCAGCAGAGTTTATATACTGTGACGTGCTTAAAGAGCTCCATCATCCACCCTAGATCCAGACAGTCAGTATTTTATCACCATAACAGCGTTTCAGTGCTATGACATGATTTGAAAATTTGTTGGTCATCACTCAGATATATACAGCCAGTATTTCATTATCCTGCAGTGTTTCAGCGCTTTGGTAAGATTAAATCGGTTCTTTTTTCCAATAATGTCAATATATTCAAATTTATAACTTCTCGTTTCACTGCTGTGACATAATATAAACTACTTCTTCATTCATTCCTGTGTCAAACAAACCCAGTAGTTCCCCTCCCCCCATCTAGTGCTAGTGTTCAGTACTATGAAATGATTTTGGACTCTCTGTGTCCATCCCACCTCAGACATAGTCAGTGTTCCCAATCAATGCTTCAGTGATGTCACATGCTTCAAGTGCTTTCTTCATTCACTCCATATCAAGTATATTCAGTCGTTTAAAAACATGCAATATTTCAGTTGTGTGACATGTTTCAAATGCTTCTCTAATCCACCTGAGCTGAAACATACCCAGGAATTTATGACCATCCAATGGTTCAGTGCTGTGACATGTTTCAAGTGTTTCTTCCCTTCCATGATAAACACAAGCAGTACTTTAACACCATCAGTTTTTCAGTTTTGTCACGTTCTTCAAGTCTTTTCTTTAATATCCTATGGTTCATCAAGCATTTAGTTCAGTGATATGTTTCAACTGTTTCTGTACATACCAGTTTATACACACTTATAAATTTATCAGCATCCTGTGTTTTAAGGCTGTCATATGGTTAAATGAATCCCCATCCTACCCCAGGTCAAACACACCCACTATTGATCAACATCCAGTCTTTCAGCTACGTGATACATTTCAGGTGCTTTATCATCCATTCTTGGAAGATACACCCAATAATTTAGCGAAATCCAGTGTTTCAGTGCTATAAATTTTTGCAGTGTTTCTGCATCCAAAAAGCTCAGGCATGATTAATAGATTATAACCGTCACTGTTTCAGGTTTATGACATGACTTAAGTGCATCTTCATCTACTTTCGTTGGAACACAAGCAATAATTACCACCACCCTGTAAATCAGAGGTGAAACATTCTTGGAATGCTTCTTTGTCTACTGTGGGTCAACACACCTAAGTTTTACACCATTCAGTGTTTCAGTGCTGTGATAACTTCCACTGCTTCTTCATGTACTACAGGTTCTCACAAGAAGTATCTTGTAACTACTAGTTTGTACTCTAGAGAACATATCTCTGCACTACTGAGAATGAGTTGTAGAGCATGCATCTCACCGCTATTAAGACCCCATTCTAAGCACACATGACACTTCTGCAGTGGCTAAACTCTGGGGGAAATGTGCCAACAGTATTGATCCTGTATTCTAGAACACACATCTTATCTTAAGGAACCACTGTTCTACAGCAGGCTTAGCACAACTACTGAACTTGCACTCTGGAAGTATCATTCTACCTTTACTGAGTCAACATTATATGACATACGTGATACAACTTCTGAGTTTGCACTATGGAATACACATTATGCTACTACTGACCAAGCTCTAGTGTACACATGACAAAGTACTGATCCCCACATCAAAGGGAAATGTTGAAAATAATTCAAAGTACTGCACTATTGTGCTCATTTCACATAGTAAGCAAATTAATGCTCAAATTTCCTTGTGCTAGGCTTCCGAATTTTTGAACAAAGAACTTCTAAATATATATATGGATTTAGAAAAGGCAGAGGAATGAGGGCTTATACTGCCCACATCTACTGCCTACTCAAGAAAGTAGGAAGTCAAGAGATACCTGGCGTAACAGGCAAGTTTGACCTTGGAGTTCACATGAGGTAGGGCAAAGGCTAACAGAGTTTCCTAAGATAACTCACCATTCAGAGCAAACACCCTCTTCTAGAGAGAGTCAATGCTGAAATCAGACTGATTATGTTATTTGCAGCTGAAGATGTACAAACTCTCTACAGTCGACAAAAAAAGACTGAGCAGTGACATGGCTCAGATCATGAATGCCTTAAAGAAAAATTCAGACTTAAATTGAAGAAAGTATGGAAAACCACTAGACCATTTGGGTTTGACCAGAATAAAACCCCTTATGATTGCACAGTGGATGTTACAAATAGATTTGAGGGATTTGATCCTTTAGACAGACTGCCTGGAGAACTATGGACCAAGGGTCATGACATTCTGCATGAGACGGTGATCAAGACCATAACCAAGAAAAATAGATGTAAAAAGGCAAAAGGGTTGTCTGAGGGGGCCTTACAAATAGCTTAGAGAGAAGAGAAGCTAAAGTCATAGGAGAAAAAGAAAGATAATCCATTTGAAGGCCATTTTCCAAAGAAGAGCAAGGAGAGATAAGAAAGCCTTCTTCAATGATCAATGTAAAGAAATAGAGAAAGACAATAGAATGGTAAAGAACAGAGATCACCTCAAGAATGTTACAGATACCAAGGGAATATTTCATGCAAAGATGGGCACAATAAAGGTGAGAACCTGTATGGACCTAACAGAAGCAGAATATATTAAGAAGTGTTGGCAATAATGCACAGAAGAACTGTACAAAAACAAACAAACAAAAAACCACTTAATTACCAAGATAATCGTGATGGTGTCTTTACTCACCTAGAACCAGGCATCCTGGAATGTGAAATCAAGTAGCCCTTAGTGCATCACAATGAACAAAGTTACTAGAGTTGATGGGTTTCCAGTTGTGCAGTTTCAAGTCCCTCCATTTTATCCCATTAAAATCCTGCACTCAATATTGCAGAAAATTTGGAAAGGTCAGTATTGTCCACAGAAATGGACAAGGTTAGTTTAAACTACAATCCCAAAGAAAGGCTATGCCAAAGACTGTTCAAATGACCACACAATTGCACACATCGCACATGCAAGCAAAGTAATGCTCAAATTTCTCCAAGCGAGCTTCAACAGTACATGAACCAATAACTCCGAGATGTTAAAGCTAGATTTAGAAAAGTCAGAGAAACCAGAGATCAAATTGCCAACATCCATTGGATTAGAGAAAAAGCAAGGGAGTTCAAGATAAACATCTGCATCTGATTTGGAATATGCCAAAGTTTTGACTATGTAGACGCCAGCAAACTATGGAAAATTCTTGAAAAGATGCAAATACCAGTTCTCTTTAACTGCCTCCTGAGAAATCTGTAGGCAGGTCAGGAAGCAACAGTTAGAACTGGACATGGAACGATACGGTAGTTTCAAATTGGGAAAGAGGTATATCAAGGGTGTTTATTGTCATCTAGCTTATTTAACTTATATTCAGAGCACATCATGTGAAATGCCAGCCTCGATAAAGGCCAAAGTGGGATAAAGATTGCCTGGGGAGATATCAGTAACTTCAGATATGCAGTTGATACCACATACATGGCAGAAACTGAAGAACAACCAAAGAGCTTCTCGATGAAAAGAAAGAGGAGAGTGAAAAAGCTGGCTTAAAACTCAGTATTGAAAAACTGAAAATCATGGCATCTGGTCCCATCACGTCACGTCAAATACGGAAGATTGGGGGGGAAATGGAAACAGGGATAGACGTTTTATTTTCTCAGGCTCCAAAATCACTGCAGATGGTGACTGCAGCCATGGAATTACAAGGTGCTAGATCTTTGAAAGAAATGCTGTAACCATCTAAAGAGCATATTGAAAAGCAGAGGCATTACTTTGCAAGCAATGGCCCATCAGGTCATACCTATATAGTTTCCATTACTCATGTGTGAATGGGAGAGTGGACTACACAGGAAGCTGAGCATGGAATAATTGATGCCTTTAAACTGTGGTGTTGGAGAGGCCTCTTGAGAGTCCCTTGGACTGCAAGGAGATCAAAGCAGTGAATCCCAATGGAAATCATCCCTGGATATTCACTGGAAGTGGTTTTGCTGAAGCCGAAAACTCTGATACTTTGGCCATCCGAAGCAAAGAACTAACTATAGGAAAAGACCCTGATGCTGAGAACCTTGAGGGCAGAAGGAGAAGAGCCTAGCAGAAGATGAGATGTTCGGATGGTACAACTAATTTGATAGGTATGAGTTTGAGCAAACTCTGGGAGTTAGTGTTGACCGTGTGATGCTGTGCTGCAGTCTGCAGTGTTGCAGAGAGTTGCTGTGACTGAGCAACTGAACAACAGCAGAATAATATATTTCAGTAAGAAGTGAAGACCCAACTTTCAAGAAGATTCTTAGAGAAAGAATACAGAAAAAATATATCAATCCACTTCTCATACAGCCATTTTTACTGCCATTGAAACAAGTTTTTCCATATTTAAATATGACTTTCCTGAAGTATGAGAAATTTTTTTTTTTTTAATCTCAGAGAGGGGTATGGATGAAGTCATGATGCACAGACCAATGTAAGTTCTCACAGATTCTCTTTATAAAATCATGATGTACTTAAGGAGTTAGGGGTATTGTTTCCATGGGAATGAAATATTTTGATGAGGAACTCTTTAATTATTTAGAAAACACTATTTACTATAATGAAATTAGTTTGAGATATTTGTAGTCTTTCCATTGGTATCCGGAGATACTACAGCCCTAACAATAATGCAGGGTTTTCCAACCAAAACCCTGAAACAGAACAGCTCATCACACTCTAAAAGCATGTTATTAAAGAGATAATTTGCTATTAAAATCAGTGAGCATTATACTCAAATTAAAGAATGTCAAAAACAGCTTGAGGAACATGACTAGAATCTGCTCAAAAATAAAATAAAATAAAATAATGCAGTATGGAGTTAATTGTATGAAAGATTAGACAAAACTTAAACTATAGTATTGGAAATTATATTAAAAGTTTCCTAGTGTGTGGGCAGGATGAGAAGTCTCCTCAGAAACTGAAACAAAGCAAATCTCCCCATTATTTTAGAAAATCCAAATTGCTTCAGAATGAAATATAAAGGTGCAGAAGAGAGAGCAAACAGCTTCAGTAGACATATGTATACTTGAATTATATGAGCAACATGACGTTTCATAGGCTTTTAGGCATTCACACCAGAAATTTGAACTTTGAATGGTTGTGATACCCTTATCTCTCATCCTGGTGAACTATTGCATAGAATATTTTTATTTTGTGATAAATTTGTTCTAATCAGTATCATTCTATCATGTTTTGAAAAATAAGTATTTTTGTGCTTTCAACATTCAAAAAGTACATTTGCTTGTTGCTACATATTGTAAATACACATCTAAGTTAAACTAAGTCACTGTTTTTATTTAAGGTCGGACTTTCTCTAGTTGAGGCAAGTGGTATGGTGCACTTCAATATGGTGCATAACCTTCCCATTGTGATGGTTTCTCTTGCTGAAAAACACTGACTCTAGTTTTGGCACATGAGCT
>SJYE01000420.1:181543-193202 GCA_006408755.1 Eudorcas thomsonii | reverse complement strand
AGTTGATGGATAGGGAAGCCCACAGTGCTGCAGTCCATGGGGTCACAAAGAATAGGACACAACTGAGTGACAGAACACTTGATAATTTGTACAAGTGGACACTGATCCATATCTGGACCAGACTTAGATGACAAGGTCCTGAACTTCAAGTTAATGCTATAATGGATAAATTATTTGAAAGCATTTCAGGAAAATGCATTTTGGACATACAAGCATGTAAACAATTTGTGGCCATGTGTGTAGCACGTGGTGTTATGTCCACAAATTCTTTCCTTCTCTCCTTCACAAGTGTGGTGGACTAAGTGGCTCATTTCTAATGATAAAATATTGTAGAAATGAACAATGAAGTGTCTGAGACTATGTCATAAGTCACTGCAGTCTCCTTGCTCATTCTCTTGGATCACTCACTCAAGAAGCCAGCTTAGTTATAACTTGAGAACACTGAGGTAGCCCAGTAGAGAGGCCCATGTGAAAGTACTGAGGCTTTCTCCCAACAGCCATCAAGGAAACTGGTTTCAACAGCTATGTGCACAAGCCATCTTGGAAGGTAATCCATCAGCCCAAGTTAAGGCTTCAGATGATGGCAATCTCATGAAACACTGAGCCAGAGCACTCAGCTGAATTACTCCTGGATTCACAACTTTATGCAGCATTATGAGATAATATTGTGTTAAGCTGCTAGTTTGGGGTAATTTGATATGGAGCAGTAGTCCATTAACACACTGCCAACTTTGGGCAATGCCTTTATCTAGGGGCGCCTATTTATTTAGTCCAATATAAGCCAGAATCTACTACTACAGTTTAGAAAACATACCCCACCCTTGATCTGACCACCCTCAGTATCATATCAAATACCTTCTCACTTCAGTTTAGTTGCTCAGTCGTGTCTGACTCTTCGTGATCCCATGAACCGCAGCACGTCAGGACTCCCTGTCCATGACCAACTCCCAGAGTTCACTCAGACTCATATCCATTGAGTCCATGATGGCATCCAGCCATCTCATCCTCTATCGTGCCCTTCTCTTCCTGCCCGCAATCCCTTCCAGCATCAAAGTCTTTTCCAATGAGTCAATATTTTGCATGAGGTGGCCAAAGAACTGGAGTTTCAGCTTTAGCGTCATTGCTTCCAAAGAACACCCAGGGTTGATCTCCTTCAGAATGGACTGGTTGGAGCTCATTGCAGGCCAAGGGACTCTGAAGAGTCTTCTCCAACACCACAGTTCAAAAGTATCAGTTCTTTGGCGCTCAGCCTTCTTCATAGTCCAAATCTCACATCCATACAAGATTACTGGAAAAACCATAGCCTTGACTAGAAAGACCTTAGTCGCCAAAATAACGTCTCTGATTTTGAATATGCTGTCTAGTTTGGTCATGACTTTTCACTCACCTCAATATCTTATCAGCCTTGCCTAGCCTCAGCAATGACCCTCTCAGTTGAGCCAGAATCCACCCTCACCCTTATGGTCCTCTTAATGTTCCCGTCCACTGACACCCACTCTGTTGTTTTTGTCCATTGCTTTTCAGTCTCCCAGTCTCTCTTTACAATCCCATGGACCCACCTTGATCCTTAGGTATAAATTCCAGCTACATATCTGCTGGAGTCAGACATAAACTCAGTCTCTCTCCCATATTATGTAGTGCTCTTATCTTGAATAAAGGTTTTCTCGCCACCTTTAGTAAGTGTTATGAATATTTTTTTAACATTTTCAAGTTCTGTTAGTAAGGATTATTCTCAAAGGAATATAGTTTTATACCTTTACTCTTTATATTTATTTGTGGAACAAATTTCTAGAATTAAAACATTTCATATTTCTACCATACAAATGAAATATTTTAAAATATATTNCATATCTGCTGGAGTCAGACATAAACTCAGTCTCTCTCCCATATTATGTAGTGCTCTTATCTTGAATAAAGGTTTTCTCGCCACCTTTAGTAAGTGTTATGAATATTTTTTTAACATTTTCAAGTCTGTTAGTAAGGATTATTCTCAAAGGAATATAGTTTTATACCTTTACTCTTTATATTTATTTGTGGAACAAATTTCTAGAATTAAAACATTTCATGTTTCTACCATACAAATGAAATATTTTAAAATATATTTACATTCTTAAAAAATGTAGTAATCTGAAAAGGATGTGTATTTAGACATGTTAGTGTATGTACACACATACCCTCAGAGCTCCAAGGAAAACTTAATACTCAGTAAATTATAAATGAAAACGTTCAGCCTGCAAATAATGAAATTTTTGGAATTAACTTGCCAAAAATCATTAAAAATGAAATTTTAATTAGAAAACATGTATATATCAAAATATTTAGGACTCAGGCAAAATTGCTGATTAAAGGTAGGTCAAGCCCTAAACCCTGTAAGGGAAAAAAATAATAATAAAAGAAATCCTCAGTATCATGTAATAACCTATAATGGAAAATAACCTACAAAAGAATATATATGTATCTGCATAACTAAATCACTCTGATATACATGTGAAACTCAACATTGTAAATCAAATAAATCAACAGGAAAAAATGTAAAGAAAGCTTTTAAAATACAAGGTTATAAAGAAAAAAAATCCTAAAGTAGAAGGTATATATGAATTGAAACAAAAATAGAAAACAAACAAAAAAAATTGTTGGGATAATAATATAAGAGCTGCTTCTTGGAAAAAGAAAATCAGAAACATTGATACAACTGTGGCAATATAATTAGGGGAACAGCTGGTTAATTCCAATACTAGAAATGAGAAATGGAATGGGATTCTGACAACATAATATTCAACTCTGAGTGGAATTACTTTTGTTTCAGGAAAGGTCCAGGCAAAAAAAACCTGGGGAAAGAAAAAGAAGGAAAGAAAGAGGAAGAGAGACAAGTGAAGAAAGGAAGAAAAGGAAAGAAAGGGAGAAGGAAAGAAAAGTAAATGTCTCAACAAATGTTGTAAACTATCCAATAAGAAATTTCTCTTTAAGATCTAAAAACAGAAATGGAAATTTATTAAGCCATATGCTCATTGCCTTTGATGTACTCAGGAAAAGAAAACTCGTTTACACATCACTGTTTAGAAGTCCTGGCCAACACAATACAATTATTAAAAAAATAAAATATATAAGAATATGTCATGTTATTTGTAAAAATACAGAGTGCAGAAATAATTTTTAAAACATCTATAAATACTAATGTCATTACAATGTTTTAGCAACATTAATAAAATAATAAATTTTACCTGAAAAAAGCAAAGTAGAAAAGGAAATTCAAAACGGGCAATAACAAAATAGTAATCTTGACAGATATTCAACATATTTGTAAACAAAACAAAATGTCATTGCCTGAAAAAAATATAGAGGTATCGATAGAAAAACAGAGGAAGTTCCTGAAAGAACTCAACTCACTATTAACTATCTTTTAATTGCAGGCACAGAAACTGACTCAAGTTAATGCTAAGAAGCAAAGCTGTGACATTCTTATCTCTTCTCAGTTTGTGTGTGTGTGTGCGTGTGTGTGTGCGTGTGTGTGTGTGCGTGTGTGTGTGTGTGTAAATCTAGGAAATTTAGGCTGTAGAGAGAAGAGTTTAGAGTGTTAAAGTGACATTAAGGAGGAGGAGGAAAGGGACAGGGTGGGAGATTTAATTGTGTGATTTGAAAAGCATTGGTGAGGCTCAAACAAGGGAGGTAACAAGCCATGCAGGCCTAGGGGAAGAGCATTTCCAGAAGAAGAGCAGTTGCAAAGTCTTTGGATTGGGAAGAAATGGAATTTGCTTGAGGAAAAGTAAGGCATGTGTTGTCAAAAACAGTGCACTGTTGGGGAAAGTAGTAGAGTAGAAGGACAGAGAATGGAAGAGAGGAAGTAGTCAGGGACCATATCCCTGGAAACTTTTTATTTGACAATAAATACAACTTGTACTCCTTAGGAGCATACTTCAGAGCAAACAACAGTAACAGTGTCGATAATATGAATCAACAATAAAAACACATAACTATAACATTTCATATTTTTACAATAGAAATAGAATAAAGGAGATAAGAAGACAATAGTCTGTACACTTACTTATACATAGAGTTTTCACCTGAGACCAGAACACACACACACTTTATACACCTAAAAGTGGTTTAAAGCACTTAGCAAAGTGCTTTGGCCCAAGTCAACTAACTGGAAAAGACTAGTAAAATAGTCAAAGTGCAAATAAATCAATCAAGCTTTGAGTAAACAAACACAATTTATTTGTATTTGAATTTACACTCAGGAAATTACCTAAAATGGAGACAATAGACTCACTACAGCTAATAGTGAGTCTTCCTAGTAGTTCTTCCTCTTCACTTCTGAGAGGGATGTTAACCCATTGGTGATTATCACTTTCCAAAATTTGTGAAAGCCTAGAGGATTTAAATAACTTGAAGAGCAGGGAGATTGCGGAGAGACAAAGAGGAGGAGAAAGGAAGAGGAAAAGGGGAGATTTCTCCCAGTATAGGTATATAGCCAGGATCCCAGGTTCCCTGAATGGTGCACAGAGATTGCTAGGTATCTGTACCAGAAGTGGAGAAGGGATGACATTCAACTCCAGGAGGAGACTCAACTCCAAGAACCTACGGAGGAAGCCAAGTGTGCTGATGTTCAGGAACAAATACTTAGAGGGTAACCCACAGGTCTGTGAAAGAGCCCTTGGAGACCACATGAAAAAACAAGTATAATCACAGATTAGATAGTTGGATAGATTAGAGGAAGGATAATAACTGTATGACTTGATAATTACTGAAATAAATGAGACAATTGTTGCAGATCAGACTGTGTCAAGTAAGACTGAAATTCAGTATTAGTTTGATAAAAAGGGACATTACACACACAAAGAATTAGCTGTTAACTCTACTACATTTGTGTCCAAGGCAAGATAAGATACAAAACTGAAACCTTCACATGTTCAACTAGCATAAGACACATGTAACTGGAAAAGGTTAGGACAGTTCTAAAAAGGTTTAATGACCCTGGACTATTTTCATCCACTACATTTAACTATTCTTGGACAACTCCATTGTAGCTTAAGGGTAAGAGAAATCAATTTAGCCCAATTCATAAACTGAACAGATTCCCTGTATTTGATCCTTTTCAGTTAAATCTATGCTGATTAGGACACGACTGAGTGACTTCACTTTCACTTTTCATTTTCATGCATTGGAGAAGGAAATGGCAATCCACTCCAGTGTTCTTGCCTTGATAAACCCAGGGATGGGGGAGCCTGGTAGGCTTCCATCTATGGGGTCACACAGAGTCAGACCCAACTGAAACGACTTAGCAGCAGCAGCAGTACAAATCAAAGTGAACGTCAAGGTTCTTTTTTCTTTGGGAATTTTATCTTGCTTTTCTACTGTGTCTGACACAGATTATGGCTATCTCACTGTGACTATAGGCCAGCCAAATGGGAAAGGGGATGGAATGAATCAAGTTCCCCTTTTGATCACTCAACAGGAGGTCCACAGGCACCAGGTCCCATTCTATTAACTATCTCTACTTCTCCACCTGCAGTCAGTGATACACAGGGCCTGCTTGATGCTTCCAAGGGTTTCTCACCAAACACAGGCATTTTAATGGTTGGCTTCCTTGAGATGTCCCTGGGCTAGGTGAAAACACTGAGACAGTGTTCCTTCTGCCTTGGCTCCATGCCTGGAGTGATTTCATGCTTCTTCATCAACTGGGACAAGAAGCCACAGCTCTTCACTGATTAAACACCATGTGAGGTCCAAACTCACTTCTCCATCAACTTCTCTACAGCACACTTTCAGAGCCAGGTTCTCTTATATCAGCACAAGAGACACTTCAGAGAGCTGAGCAGCACACAGGTCCGTAACATAACAAAAACATTCAAATCTGGCTATATAGTTGATACTGAGATCTTCAAGGCATCAAAACAATTGAAAATTACGTTGCAAAAACACTCTACAGATTATATGTATAGTAGAGCTTTCAAACTTAAAAGTAACATGAATTATCAAAATAGGTTACTTTTCCTTTCTCCACTTCTGTCATTCTCTCTCTCTCACACACATGCACACATTCTTTTTACATGTTAAGACAATTATATGAGAAACATATAATAGATTTTTAACTAACATCTTAATATGCAGATCAAAAAAAATGTACTTCATATATTTAAAACAAAAACAGACTCAGAAAAAAAATGGAGGAATAGGATGGGGAGAACACTTTCTCCCTCTCTACCTCATCAAAATAACATTTCAATGCTGAGTAAATTTCACAAAATAACTTCTGACTGCTGGCAGAGGACATCAGGCATCCAGAAAAGCAGATCATTGGCTTCAAAACCAGGTAGGAATTATTTTAAAGAATGAAGATAGAGACAAAGGAAGTAGGGAGGGAACCCCGGCACGGGAAGGGAATCCCATCCCAGGAAAAGACTCTTAAAAAGAGAGAGTCCCTAAAATTGGGGAACTTTCTCACAGCTGTGTATGGGGCGAGCCCTGGAAGCACAGAGGGCAACATAACAGGAAGGAAGAATAAATAAACAATTAAAACCAACAGATTATGAATTCAACAGTATAACCCCCAGTGGATAAGCAGTGCAAACGCCTGCGTCTAACAGCAGTGGGGATTGGGCAGGGAGGAGTGCACCTGCGACAGTGCTTTCTAAGAATTGGGCCGCAGGAGACGTAGGCTGCAGGGCTTTCCTCGAGAATCGGGGTGTAACGGGGCCAGAATCGGGTCCATGCATGGATAGAATGAATTATCCCAGACTAGCAAACCAGACTGCAGGATAAATAACACGTGAAATGCTCAAACATAAGACACTGACAGGCCCGTGCACAGAACAAAGGACGGATTGGAAATAGCCGGCTGCAGACCATCCCCCACCGGCGACAGGCAGCCAGAGCCTTAAGTGCTGGAAGAGGGCAGTCGCAGCTCAAGAGAGACATCACCTACCAAATTGCAAGCAGGCTTCTTTACTGAGAATTCTGGGGTCTCTGAACAGTCATCATCTGCCTGAGAAAGAGCCCCGGCGGAACTCCCAGAAAATTGAGTGACCCAGAAAGCCCAGAAGATGCAACAATAGTGTGCACCAAACTCCCTAGCCACTCGGATTTGGAACCAAACCCGGCACCCGGAGGGGCCTTCCTGAGTGCCAAACTTGAGCGGCTTAGACCGGAGAATTGCATGAAGCCTAGGGCAGGCCTCACACGGTTATGCTACGGAGAGAGAAGGGGCAAGCCCAGTGCAGAGCTCACCACCACTCTCCCTGTGGCAAGACAGAAATCAGACATGGAAGGGACGAGCAAACAGAGGAAGTCAAACAGAGGGAACTGCCTTGGTAGCGACCCCACACAGTCCTCAACCACAGAGAAGGCGCCAGATACACCATTACTATTTTTATGATCAAAAATTTTTTTTGGCGGGGGGGATGATGTAGAAGCGTGATTTTTTTTTAAGAAATTTTTTTCGTTCTTTATTTTTTTTTCCTTTTTAAATGTTTTTTCTTTTCTTTTTTGTCTTTTTTCCCCCTAAACTTGCTTAAATTTTTAAGTCTTCTATATTTCTAATTATTATTTTTATAACCTAATATTACTTAAAAAAAAAAAAAAGCAAAGGCCATATATAGTCCTATTGGTGGAGGAAGATGTCTCTTAATAATTCTGGAGTCTTTTTTTATATTTTACTTTTTTTCTCTATTTTTTTNTTCTTTTCTTTTTTGTCTTTTTTTCCCCTAAACTTGCTTAAATTTTTAAGTCTTCTATATTTCTAATTATTATTTTTATAACCTAATATTACTTAAAAAAAAAAAAAAGCAAAGGCCATATATAGTCCTATTGGTGGAGGAAGATGTCTCTTAATAATTCTGGAGTCTTTTATTATATTTTACTTTTTTTCTCTATTTTTTTTTTAAATCTCTCTCTCCTTCTTCTTCTTCTCTTCAATAATCTATCTTTGAAAATCCAATCTATACTCCAGATTTTTAATCTTGGCATTTTGGTATTTGTTGCCAATTTTGTACTTTTAAAAACCTAATCTTCAGTACCCAGTTCTACATGAGTGTGAGACTACTGGCTTGAGCACTCTCTCCACCTTTGGAAACTCTATTTTCTCCACCAGGTGGCTTTGGCCTCCTCCCTCCCCCTCCTCCTCTCTACCCAACTCTATGAATATCTGTGTGTTCCAGAAGGAGGAGAATTCTAAGGGAACAGGTCACTGGCCGGATCTGTATCCCTCCTTCCCATCTCCCTCTTTTATCCTCCTGTCCACATCTATCTACTTCCTCCCTCTCCTCTTCTATGTATAACTGTGTGACCACCTCTGAATGGTCCAGACTTCGGAGCGCACACAAGAAAGAGGTTACAGGCTAGCTTGCTTTTCCCTCTTTTGATTCCACCTCATCCCATTCCACTCACTTCTAACTACTCCTTCCCTCTTCTCTCCTCCAAGTAACTCACTGATCCACTAGGGACGAACATCAAGGTGGAGAAACCTATCATCATTACCCTAGATGTTTTAACACTAGTGCTGAATAGATGGAGAAATTATGAGGCTATTCTAAAAATAAATCTGAAAACCAGAATCAGAAGGCGTAAGTTCAAATCCTGAGATCATCAAAGAATTCCTGAATATAGGGAACATATCCAATAAGAGCTCATCAAACGCCTTCATACCTATACTGAAACTGAGCACTGCCCAAGGGTCAAAAAGCTACAGAGCAAGACATACCACGCAAATTCTCCAGGAACAAAAGAACAAGCCCTTGAGCTTCAATACACAGGCAACTCAAAATACTCCAAAACCATTGACATCTCATAACCCATTACTTCACACGTTACAGCACTCCAGAGAGGGGAAATCCAGATCCACCCACCAGAACTCCAACACAAGCCTTTCTAATCAAGAAACTTTGACAAGCTACTGATATAACCACAAACACAGACAGGAAGCTGTATAAGAAAGAGAATTCCACAAATTCCCAGAATATAGAAAAGCCACACCAAACGCAGCATTATAACCAAGATGAAGAGACAGAGGAATATCCAGCAGGTAAAGGAACAGGAAACACGCCCACCAAACCAAACAAAAGAGGAAGAGATAGGGAATCTACCTGAGAAAGAATTCCAAATACTGATAGTGAAAATGATTCAAAATCTTGAAATAAAAATGGAATCACAGATAAACAGCCTGGGGTCAAGGATTGAGAAGATGCAAGAAAGGTTTAACAAGGACCTAGAAGAAATAAAAAAAGAGTTAACATATAATGAATAATGCAATAAATGAAATCAGAAACACTCTGGAGGCTACAAATAGTAGAATATAGGAGGCAGAAGATAGGATTAGTGAAATAGAAGATAGAATGGTAGAAATAAATGAATCAGTGAGGGAAAAAGAAAGGAGAAATAAAAGAAATGAGGACAACCTCAGAGACCTCCAAGACAATATGAAACGCTCCAACATTTGAATGATAGGAGTCCCAGAAGAAGAAGACAAAAAGAAAGACCATGAGAAAATACTTGAGGAGATAATAGATGAAAATTTCCCTAAAATGGGGATGGAAATAATCACCCAAGTCCAAGAAACCCAGAGAGTGCCAAACAGGATAAACTGAAGGCGAAACACCCCAAGACATATTTTAATCAAACTAACAAGGACCAAACACAAAGAAAAAACATTAAAAGCAGCAAGGGAAAAACAGCAAATAACACACAAGGGGGTCCCCATAAGAATAACTGCAGAACTTTCAATAGAAACTCTTCAGGCCAGGAGGGAATGGCAAGACATACTTAAAGTGATGAAAGATAATAAACTTCAGCCAAGACTATGGTACCCAGCAAGGATCTCATTCAAATATGAAGAAGAAATCAAAAGCTTTACAGACAAGCAAAAGCTGAGAGAATTCAGCACCACCAAACCAGCTCTCCAACAAATACTAAAGGATAGACTTCAGAAACGAAACACAAAAAGGACATATAAACCAGAACTCAAAACAATAAGGTAAATGGCAACAGGAGCATACTTATCAATAATTACCTTAAATGTAAATGGGTTGAATGCCCAAACCAAAAGGCAAAGATTGGCTGAGTGGATACAAAAACGAGATCCCTATATATGCTGTCTACAAGAGACCCACCTCAAAACAACGGACACATACAGACTGAAAGTGAAGGGCCGGAAAAAGATATTCCCTGCAAATAAAGACCAAAAGAAAGCAGGAGTAGCAATACTCATATCCCATAAATTAGACTTTAAAATAAAGACTGTGAAAAGGGACAAAGAAGGCCACTACATAATGACTAAAGTATCAATCCAAGAAGAAGATATAAAAATTATAAATATATATGCACCCTACATAGGAGCACCACAATATGTAAGAAAATTGCTAACAAGCATGAAAGGGGAAATTAATAATAACAGATAATAGTGGGAGACTTTAATTCCCCAATCACACCTATGGACAGATAACTAAACAGAAAATTAACAAAGAAACGCAAACGTTAAACGATACAATAGACCAGTTATACCTAATTGATATCTATAGGACATTTCAACACAAAACAATGAATTTCACCTTTTACTCAAGTGCACACGGAACCTTTTCCAGGATAGATCACATTCTGGGTCAAAAATCTAACCTTGATAAATTCAAAAAAATCAAAATTATTCCAAGCATCTTCTCTGACCATAATACACTAAGGGTAGATCTCAATTATAGGAGAGAAAATATAAAAAATTCCAACATTTGGAAGCTGAACAATACCCTTCTGAATAATCAACAAATCACAGAAGAAATCAGAAAAGAAATCAAAACATGCATTGAAACGAATGAAAATAAAAACACAACTACACAGAACCTTTCGGACAGTATAAAAGCAGTCCTAAGAGGAAAGTTCATAGCAATACAGGCATACCTCAAGAAACAAGAAAAAAGTCAAATAAATAACCTAACTCTACACCTAAAGCAACTAGAAAAGGAAGAAATAGAGAACCCTAGCTTTAGTGGAAGGAAAGAAATCCTAAAAATTAGGGCAGAAATAAATGCAAAAGAAACAAAGGAGACCATAGAAAAAATCAGCAAAGCAAAAAGCTGGTTCTTTGAAAGGATAAATAAAATTGACAAACCATTAGCCAGACTCATCAATAAACAAAGTGAAAGAAAATCAAATCAATAAAATTAGAAATGAAAATAGAGAAATCACGACAGACAACTCAGAAATAAAAAGAATCATAAGAGACTACTATCAGCAATTATATGCCAATAAAATGGACAATGTGGAAGAAATGGATAAGTTATTAGAAAAGTACAACTTTCCAAAACTGACCAGGAAGAAATAGAAAATCTTAACAGACCCAACACAACCATGGAAATTGAAACTGTAATCAGAAATCTTCCAGCAAACAAAAGCCCAGGTCCAGACGGCTTCACAGCTGAATTCTACAAAAAATTTCGAGAAGAGCTAACACCTATCTTACTGAAACTATTCCAGAAAATTGCAGAGGAAGGTAAAATTCCAAACTCATTCTATGTGGCCACCAATACCCTAACACCAAAACCTAAAAAAGACACCACAATAAAAGAAAACTACAGGCCAATATCACTGATGAATATAGATGCAAATATCCTCAACAAAATCCTAGCAATCAGAATCCAACAACATATTAAAAAGATCATACACCATGACCAAGTGG
>SJYE01000420.1:145358-180361 GCA_006408755.1 Eudorcas thomsonii | reverse complement strand
CAGAAATACAAAGAATCATAAGAGACTACTATCAGCAATTATATGCCAATAAAATGGACAAATGTGGAAGAAATGGATAAGTTATTAGAAAAGTACAACTTTCCAAAACTGACCAGGAAGAAATAGAAAATCTTAACAGACCCATCACAAGCATGGAAATTGAAACTGTAATCAGAAATCTTCCAGCAAACAAAAGCCCAGGTCCAGACGGCTTCACAGCTGAATTCTACAAAAAATTTCGAGAAGAGCTAACACCTATCTTACTGAAACTATTCCAGAAAATTTCAGAGGAAGGTAAAATTCCAAACTCATTCTATGTGGCCACCAATACCCTAACACCAAAACCTAAAAAAGACACCACAATAAAAGAAAACTACAGGCCAATATCACTGATGAATATAGATGCAAATATCCTCAACAAAATCCTAGCAATCAGAATCCAACAACATATTAAAAAGATCATACACCATGACCAAGTGGAGTTTATCCCAGGGATGCAAGGATTCTTCAATATCCGCAAGTCAATCAATGTAATTCATCACATTAACAAACTGAGAAATAAAAATCATATGATTATCTCAATAGATGCAGAAAAAGCCTTTGACAAAATTCAATACCCATTTATGATAAAAACTCTCCAGAAATCAGGAATAGAAGGAACATACCTCAACATAATAAAAGCTATATATGACAAACCCACAGCTAACATTATCCTCAATGGTGAAAAAATGAAACCATCTCCCCTAAAGTCAGGAATAAGACAACGGTGTCCACTTTCACCACTACTCTTCAACATCGTACTGGACGTTTTGGCCACAGCAATCAGAGCAGAAAAAAAAATACAAGGAATTCAAATTGGAAAAGAAGAAGTAAAATTCTCACTGTTTGCAGATGACATGATCCGCTACATAGAAAATTCTAAAGGCTCGACCAGAAAACTACTAGAGCTAATCAATGCATATAGTAAAGTTGGCAGGATATAAAATCAACACTCAGAAATTGCTTGCATTCCTATACACTAATAATGAGAAAAAATAGAAAAAGAAGTTGAGGAAACAATTCTATTCACCATTGCAATGAAAAGAATAAAATACTTAGAAATATACCTACCTATAGAAACTAAAGACCTATATATTGAAAACTATAAAACACTGATAAAAGAAATCAAAGAAGACACTAATAGATGGAGAAATATATCATGTTAATCGGTTGGAAGAATCAATATAGTGAAAATGAGTATACTACCCAAAGCAACCTACAGTTTCAATGCAATTCCTATCAAGCTACCAGCAGTATTTTTCACAGAACTAGATTAAATAATCTCAAGATTTGTATGGAAATACAAAAAAAAAAAAAAAAAACCACACACACACCTCGAATAGCAAAAGCAATCTTGAGAAAGAAGAATGAAACTGGAGGAATCTACTTGCCTGACTTCAGACTCTACTACAAACCCACAGACATTAAAAGAGTATGGTACTGGCACAAAGACAGAAATATAGATCAATGGAACAAAATAGAAATCCCTGAGATAAAGCCAGACACCTATGGACACCTTATCTTCGACAAAGGAGGCAAGAATATACAATGGAGTAAAGACAGTCTCTTTAACAGATGGTGCTCGGAAAACTTGTCAACCACTTTCAAAAGAATGAAACTAGATCTGTTTCTAACACCACACACAGAAATAAACTCAAAATGGATTAAAGATCTAAATGTAAGACCAGAAACTATAAAACTCCTAGAGGAGAACATAGGCAAAACACTTTCCGACATAAATCACAGCAGGATCCTCTATGATCCACCTTCCAGTTTTCTGGAAATAAAAGCAAAAATAAACAAATGGGATATAATTAAAATTAAAAGCTTCTTCACAACAAAGTAAACTGTAAGCAAGGTGAAAAGACAGCCTACTGAATAGGAGAAAACAATATCAAATGAAACAACTGACAAAAAACTAATCTCAAAGATATACAAGCAACTTATGCAGCTCAACTCCAGAAAAATAAACGATCCAATAAAACAATGGGCCAAAGAACTAAATAGGCATTTCTCCAAAGAAGACATATGGATGGCTAACAAACACATGAAAAGACGTTCCACATCACTCATTATCAGAGAAATGCAAATCAAGACCACAATGAGGTACCATTTCACACCAGTCAGAATGACTGTGATCCAAAAGTCTACAAGTAATACATGCTAGAGAGGATGTGGAGAAAAGGGAACCCTCTTATACTGCCGGTGGGAATGCAAACTAGTACAGCTACTATGGAAAACGGTGTGGAGATTCCTTTAAAAATTGCAAATAGAACTGCCTTATGACCCAGCAATTCCACTGCTGGGCATACACACAGAGGAAACCAGAATGGAAAGAGACACATGTACCCCAATGTTCATTGCAGCGCTGTTTATAATAGCCAGGACATGGAAGCAACCTAGATGTCCATCAGCAGGTGATTGGATAAGAAAGCTGTGATACACATACACAATGGAGTACTACTCAGCCCTTAAAAAGAATAAATTTGACTCAGTTCTAATGAGATGGATGAAATTGGAACCGATTATACAGAGTGATGTAAGCCAGAAAGAAAACACCAATACAGTATACTGACACATATATATGGAATTTAGAAGATAGTAATGATGACCCTGTATGTGAGACAACAAAAGAGACACAGAGGTATAGAATGAACTTTTGGACTCTGAAGGAGAGGGAAAGGGTGGGATGGTTTGGGAGAATGGCATTGAAACATGTATACTTTCTTGTAAGAAATGAAGTGCCAATCTATGTTCAATGTAGGATGCAGGCTGCATGGGGGTGATGCACAGGATGATTCAGGTAGAGGATGTGGGGTGGGAGGTGGGAGGGGGCTTCGGCATTGGGAGATTGTGTTCACCTATGGCTCATTTTTGTCAATGTATGTCAAGACAAATACAGTACTGTAATTTAATAAATAAATAAATTAAAAAAATGTAAAACAAAACAAAGCAAAACAAAAACACATAAATTATCCATTGGTTTCCCTATATTTGATATTATGCTATAATTAGTTGTTTTTTTTTTTTCTTTACTGGGGTTTTTAACTTTGACTGAAATACTTGCNGAAGTGCCAATCTATGTTCAATGTAGGATGCAGGCTGCATGGGGGTGATGCACAGGATGATTCAGGTAGAGGATGTGGGGTGGGAGGTGGGAGGGGGCTTCGGCATTGGGAGATTGTGTTCACCTATGGCTCATTTTTGTCAATGTATGTCAAGACAAATACAGTACTGTAATTTAATAAATAAATAAATTTAAAAAATGTAAAACAAAACAAAACAAAACAAAAACACATAAATTATCCATTGGTTTCCCTATATTTGATATTATGCTATAATTAGTTGTTTTTTTTTTTTTCTTTAATGGGGTTTTTAACTTTGACTGAAATACTTGCTTCAGACTTACCAAAAGCAGAATTAACTTTTTTTTTTTTTTGACCTCGTACTTTTAGATTTAGGGGGTGATGATTCAGAATCAGATGTGTTCACAGTAATGGATGCTAATTCCACTAATCCTAATTGATGGGGTTCCAGTGATACCTGAATAACAACTTTCAGGAGATAATCCTTCTAGCTGCTTAGGCTTCTTAAACATTTGATGACTCTGGATCTTGTGCTCCATTTTGAAAGTTAAGAACTGTAGCCGACATTTGGAACACTGGTGAAAACTCTTTTCCCAGTATATTCTATAATGATGTCTGTATGTTATTGCAGTTTTAATAATTTGCAGACAAAATGGGCAAAGCAAATTCTTCGTGTTACCATGGTATGCTCTGAAATGTGCATCCACATCTGCAAAAAAATGATATGTAACTGCAAACTTAGCATACATAGGGCATTTCACCAGGCTTATGATTGTCTGTAAGAGAACCTGATCTGTCTCAAAGGACAACTCATAAATTTTACAGAGGGAGGAGGGCTCCTGGGGAGTGTGGACACTTCCAATGTGACACTGAAGCTGAAAGGGAGTAGGAAACTGGCGGTGGCAGTGCTGGAAGGTGGTGTGGTTTTCCCAGCTGTCACCTCTCTGCCTCTCAAGTTCCAAATGGTGCTTCATGTGATTCATAAACTTGACATTTTTTAGAACCTTCTAGCATCTGAGGCATTTAAAGGCTTTGTGAGTCTGCAGTTCTGGCTGCCCAACTCCTATATGCTTTCCATAGTAGAAGTCACAAAGTAACAGAATCACATTTCCTTCTGTGGGATCAACAATCTTGTTTTGACTTGCTAAACTGGGAAAATCAGTTTTTTTCAGTCCATTTTCCCCTAAAAGTCTTACAGGCTTGCAATGAACATTGTCCTTTGCAAAAGGTGTTGGATAAGGTTCTTCATTACAAACATGGCTTCGTGACGTATGGACACAGTCTGGTGTGCATTGCTGAGTAGTCAACGTATGAAAAATACCTGAAGGGGACAAAGCTAAAGTATGTTGCCCTGTAGTGCCATCACTGAGTTTAGTACTTTTGGGATTTGTGCTTTTTGTTTCAGAAGTGGAAAGTCCCTTTGATACATGAGGACGTTTATTCATATCTCCTGCAGAAACTGCTCTTTCTACTGGATGCTGCAATGAACTTGTGAAGGTAATCAAAGAACATAACTCCTTTGAGAAGCTATTAGGCACTATTTGTGGTGAAATATTTTTATAATCAGCTTGAGACAAAGGTTCAATAAAAATAGGACTATCTGTTGATCTTGATTCAGAGTCTGAAACTGGCAAGACAGACTTTGCCTCTGATGTAGAAGTCACATGACTAACAGGCTGTAATTTGTGAGTGCCACCTTTTCTGAAGTTACCATACCTTTTTCTCCTTGAACACGAACCTGGAGTAACTCTGTTCAGTATGTTTGAAACGACTGGTTTTGAGGTTGAGGTCATCCCAACAAAGATCACATAAGCATCTTCATTTACATGTTCCTCTCCAACCAAGATCATTTCATCGTCATCATCATCTACTGGTTTGGTTTCTCCCTCACTTTTGGGGAGTTCCAGTTCTTGTTCTTCTTCAGGTAACATACATGGTGATTCCATATTTTAAATACTTTTTATTCTTAGAGGGTGCGGCCACAAGTCATAGTGCTTCCTTTATACAAACGGCCACCTAAGTATAAACATACTACATATAGTTAAGTACAGAAAAATGTGCTATTTATCTCCAAAACTCTAGGGTAGTTAATAAACACCTTTATCTTACAGACAAAGACACTGAGTGTCAAAGAGACTGAATGACAGCTGAAACCGATGACTATAAGTCTACATGACTCTGGAATCATAGCTTTGTCCCATGTTGACTTTAAGCTCTTCTATTAAAAAAAAAAAATCACTACAGATCATTATGTGAAATCACATATAAAGAAGGAGTATTTTTACAAAACTACTATTGTACAGCATTGAGAAACATGGACTTTGGAGTCAAAGAAGAATAAATTGGAATTCTAAATTAACCACACACCAGCTGCATCTTTTAGGGNCTACATATAGTTAAGTACAGAAAAATGTGCTATTTATCTCCAAAACTCTAGGGTAGTTAATAAACACCTTTATCTTACAGACAAAGACACTGAGTGTCAAAGAGACTGAATGACAGCTGAAACCGATGACTATAAGTCTACATGACTCTGGAATCATAGCTTTGTCCCATGTTGACTTTAAGCTCTTCTATTAAAAAAAAATCACTACAGATCATTATGTGAAATCACATATAAAGAAGGAGTATTTTTACAAAACTACTATTGTACAGCATTGAGAAACATGGACTTTGGAGTCAAAGAAGACTAAATTGGAATTCTAAATTAACCACACACCAGCTGCATCTTTTGGGGCAAATTTATAACTTTAAAATGTGTTTCTGTATCTTAAGACAAACGTTTATTTCTTAGACTTCAGGTTAACAGCTGTATTTAAAAGGCATCAGCTATTCAATGGCATTTGTTTTCTAGTAAAAATGGAATAAAATGTATCTTAAATGCACGTTACAACTGATTCACAAATGCTAATTTTATAAATGTTAATAAACTTTGCTCTTAGCACTTCTTTTATAGTGCCCCACAGGTTCTGTGTAGTTGTGTTTTCATTTTCCCTCATTTTGATGCATATTTTGATTTCTTTTTTTAGTTCTTCTGTGATTTGTTGATTATTCAGAAAGGTGTTGTTCAGCCTCCAAATGTTGGAATTTTTAATAGATTTTCACCTGTAATTGAGATCTAACCTTAGTGTATTATGGTCAGAGAAGATGCTTGGAATAATTTTGATTTTTTTGAATTTATCAAGGTTAGATTTATGACCCAGAATGTGATATATCCTGGAAAAGGTTCCATGTGCACTTGAGAAAAAGGTGAAATTCATTGTTTTGTGTTGAAATGTCCTATAGATATCAATTAGGTATAACTGGTCTATTGTATCATTTAACGTTTGTGTTTATTTGTTAATTTTCTGTTTAGTTGATCTGTCCATAGGTGTGATTGGGGAATTAAAGTCTCCCACTATTATTCTGTTATTATTAATTTCCCCTTTCATGCTTGTTAGCAATTTTCTTACATATTGCGGTGCTCCTATGTAGGGTGCATATATATTTATAACTTTTATATCTTCTTCTTGGATTGAGCCTTTAGTCATTATGTAGTGGCCTTCTTTGTACATTTTCACAGACTTTGTTTTAAAGTTTATTTTATTGGATATGAGTATTGCTACCCCTGCTTTCTTTTGGTCTTTATTTGCAGGGAATATCTTTTTCCAGCCCTTCACTTTCAGTCTGTAAGTGTCCATTGTTTTGAGGTGGGTGTCTTGTAGGCAGCATATATAGGGATCTTGTTTTTGTATCCATTCAGCCAGTCTTTGCCTTTTGGTTGGGGCATTCAACCCATTTACATTTAAGTTAATTATTGATAAGTATGTTCCTGTTGCATTTACTTTATTGTTTTGGGTTCGGGTTTATATGCCCTGTTAGTGTTTCCTGTCTACAGTTTATCCTTTAGCATTTGATGGAGAGCTGGTTTGGTGGTGCTGAATTCTTTCAGCTTTTGCTTGTCTGTAAAGCTTTTGCTTTCTCCTTCATATCTGAATGAGATCCTTGCTGGGTACAGTAGTCTTGGCTGAAGGTTATTATCATTCATCACTTTAAGTATGTCTAGCCATTCCCACCTGGTCTGAAGAGGTTCTATTGAAAGATCTGCAGTTATTCTTATGGGGTTACCCTTGTGTGTTAGTTGTTGTTTTTCCCTTGCTGCTTTTAATGCTTGTTCTTTGTGTTTGGTCTTTGTTAGTTTGATTAATATATGTCTTGGGGTGTTTTGACTTGGGTTTATCCCATTTGGCACTCTACCAAAACCTGACAAGGACACCACACACAAAAAAAATAAATAAATAAAAGAAAACTACAGGCCAATTTAATGATGAACAAAGATGCAAAACTCCTTAACAAAATCCTAGCAATCAGAATCCAGCAACACATTAAAAAGATCATACATCATGACCAAGTGGGCTTTATCCCAGGGATGCAAGTATTCTTCAATATCAGTAAATCAATCAACGTAATTCACCACATTTACAAACTGAAATATAAAAATCATACGATTATCTCAATAGATGCAGAGAAGGCCTTTGACAAAATTCAACATCCATTTATGAAAATAAACTCTCCAGAAAGCAGGAATAGAAGGAACGTACCTCAACATAATAAAAGCTATATATGACAAACTCACAGCTAACATTATCCTCAATGGTGAAAAATTGAAAGCATTTCCCCTAAAGTCAGGAACAAGACAAGGGTATCCACTTTCACCACTACTATTCAATATAGTTCTGTAAGATTTGGCCACAGCAATCAGAGCAGAAAAATAAAAGGAATCCAAATTAGAAAAGAAGAAGTAACTCTCACTGTTTGCAGATGGCATGATCCTCTACATAGAAAATCCTAAAGACTCGACCAGAAAACTACTAGAGCTAATCAATGAATAGAGTAAAGTTGCAGGATATAAAATCAACACTCAGAAATCGCTTGCATTCCTATACACTAATAATGAGAAAGTAGAAAAAGAAGTTAAGGAAACAATTCCATTCACCATTGCAACGAAAAGAATAAAATACTTAGGAATATTCCTACCTAAAGAAACTAAAGACCTATATATTGAAAACTATAAAACACTGATGAAAGAAATCAAAGAGGACACGAATAGATGGAGAAATATACCATGTTCATGAGTCGGAAGAGTCAATATAGTGAAAATGAGTATACTACCTAAAGCAATCTACAGATTCAATGCAATTGCCATCAAGCTGCCAGCAGTATTTTTCACAGAACTAGATCAAATAATCTCAAGATTTGTATGGAAATACAAAAAAACTCGAATAATAAAAGCAATCTTGAGAAAGAAGAATATAACTGGAGGAACTAACTTGCCTGACTTCAGGTTCTACTACATAGCCACAGTCATTAAGACAGTATGGTACTGGCACAAAGACAGAAATATAGATCAATGTAACAAAATAGAAATCCCTGAGATAAATCCACACACCTATGGATACCTTATCTTCGAAAAAGGAGGCAAGAATATACAGTGGAGTAAAGACAGTCTCTTTAACAGGTGGTGCTGGGAAAACTGGTAAACTGCTTGTAAAAGAATGAAACTAGACCTCTTTCTAGCACCATACACAAAAATAAACTCAAAATGGATTAAAGATCTAACTGTAAGACCAGAAACTATAAAACTCCAAGAGGAAAACATAGGGAAAACACTCTCTGACATAAATCACAGCAGGATCCTCTATGATCCACCTCCCAGTATAATGGAAATAAAAGCAAAAATAAACAAATGGGATCTAATTAAAATTAAAAGCTTCTGCACAACAATGGAAACTATAAGCAAGGTGAAAAGACAGCCTTCTGAATGGGAGAAAACAATAGCAAATGAAACAACTGACAAACAACTAATCTCAAAGATAAACAAGCAACTTATACAGCTCAACTCTAGAAAAATAAACGAACCAATCAAAAAATGGGCCAAAGAACTAAATAGGCATTTCTCCAAAGAAAACATACCAATGGCTAACAAACACATGAAAAGATGCTTAACATCACTCATTATCAGAGAAATGCAAATCAAGACTACAATGAGGTAACATTTCACACCAGTCAGAATGGCTGCGATCCAAAAGTCTACAAGCAATAAATGCTGGAGAGGATGTGGAGAAAAGGGAACCCTCTTACACTGCTGGTGGGAATGCAAACTAGTACAGTCACTATGGAAAACAGTGTGGAGATTCCTTAAAAAATTGCAAATAGAAATGCCTTATGACCCAGCAATCCCCTTACTGGGCATACACACCAAGGAAACCAGAATGGAAAGAGACACGTGTACCCCAATGTTCACTGCAACACTGTTTATAATAGCCAGGACATGTAAACAACCTAGATTTCCATCAGCAGATGAATGGATAAGAAAGCTGTGGTACATATACACAATGGAGTACTACTCAGCACTTAAAAAGAATACATTTGACTCAGTTCTAATGAGATGGATGAAACTGGATCTGATTATACAAAGTTTAGTCAGCCAGAAAGAAAAACACCAATACAGTATACTGACACATATATATGGAATTTAGAAAGATAGTATTGATGACCCTCTATGTGAGGCAACAAAAGAGACACAGAGGTATAGAACGGACTTTTGGACTCTGAGGGAGAGGGAGAGGGTGGGATGATTTGGGAGAATGACATTGAAACATGTATACTATCATGGAAGTAACAAAGTGCCAGTCTATATTCAATAAGGATACATGATGCTTGGGGCTGGTGCACGGGATTATCCAGGGAGATTATATGCGGTGGGAGGTGGGAGGGGGCTTCGGCATTTGGAGATCTTGTATACCTGTGGCTGATTCATGTCAATGTATGGCAAAACAAATACAGTATTTTAATGGAGAATAAAGTATTAAATAAATAAATAATAAATGTTAATAAAATAGGTAGCAAATTCAAAGTACAAAGTATCTATACATAGTTAACAAAGAGCATAATTCAGTGCAAGCACTTAACACATGTCTAGGAAATTGAGAATGACCTCTCTTGATAATCTCATTGCACTTCACCACTGATATATCCTAAGTTTCTCCCTCTAATCCTGACTAACTTAAATCCAACAATACTTCATCCTTCCTTCCACAGGTCTCTTCCTCACATAGCAAGCAAAGTGATGCCACCATTTCTCTCATACCAATATCATACAGAGACATCACGCACACACACACACACGCAATATCCCTTACGAATACAGATGAAAAAGTCCTCAACAAAATACTGGCAAACAAAATCAAACAACATATAAAAAATATTGTATACCATGAACACATTGGATCTACGGAGGATTGCAAAGTTGGTTCATTATGCGAAAGTCAGTAAACATTATGTCATTTTAAAACAATAAAACAAAAAAACATATCTGCCTGCAGAAAAAGTTATTCCCTGAATCTAACACCTTTTCATAATACGGGTTAAAAAAACACTTAATAAGTAAGAACAGAAGAGAATTTTCTCAATCAAAGGGTGCCTGTAAGAGACCCACAGCTAATATTATACTTAATAATGAAAAAGTGAAAGCTTTCCCTCTAAGACTGGGAACAACACAAGAAAGTCTATTCCACACTTTGGCTCAACATTATACTGGCAGTTCTATAACTAAAGCAATCAGGTAAGAAAAGGGAATTGTTGCTGCTCTTTGGGGAAGGAAAAAAAAGCCTTCAGAATGGAAAGGAAAAAGTCAAAGTATATTGGAGATTACATAGTTTTGTACATAGAAAATCTTGAAGAAACTACAAGTATTAGAATTAATATAAAGCTTGCAGAATACAAGACAAAATATTTTAAAAGTCAATCACATTTCTATACAGTAGAAACAATTATTCTGAAAATGAAGTTAAGGAAATACTTGAATCTACACTAGCATTAAAAATAATACTTAGGCAGTCAGAAAGAAAAAGACAAATAGCGTATGGTATCACTTACATGTGGTGATGTATGACACAATGACACAAATGAACTTATTTATGAAACAGAAACAGACTCACAGACATAGAGAGCAGACTATGTGATTACCAAGAGGGGAAGTGTGGGGCAGGCATAGATTGGGAGCTGGTGATTAGCAGAATCGAACTGTAACATATAGAATAGCGAAAGAAGATTGTACTGTATAGCACAAAGGGCTATATTAATTATTTGTGATAAACAATAATGGAAAAGGATATGAAAAAAATGTGTGGCATGTGTGTGTGTTTACATATAAAGGAAAGGAAAGATAAAGGGAAGGAAAGGAAAGGAAAACTGTTGGCAAGCACGTACAGAAACTGGGTCCTTGTGTGTTATGAATAAATTTTAAAATGGTGCAACTGCTACAGAAAACAGTTTAAACATTCCTCGAAAAATTAAAAATCAGAACTAAGACATGATTCAGCAATTCCACTTCAGGATATAAATTCATTAACATGGGGTCTTGAGATATTTGCACTGCTATGCTTATAGCAGCACTAATCCCAACAACTAAGAGGTGGAAGCATCTAAATGTCCATCAAATGTGATATATACATACAATGAAACATTATGTAGCCATATAAAGGAAACTCTGTCAAATGCTACAACATACATGATCATTGAAGACATCAAGCCAAATAAGCCAGTCATAAAAAAGACAAATACTGTAAGTTTCTACTTGTATGAGATATCTAATATAGTCAAGCAATAGAAAGGAAATAAAAAAGAATGATAGAGTCCATGGTCTAGGTAAACAGGGAAGGAAAGAAGAGTTCTTCTTTAATGGGACAGGTGATGGGTATAGAGTTTCAATTTTCCAAGATGAAAACGTGTAGACATCTGTTTCATAACAATGTGATAAAGAATTCCCTGGTAGTTCAGACGTTAGGACTCCATGGTTTCCTATCAGGGACCTGGGTCTCTGGAACTGTCATTCAAGCTGCATAGCACAGCTGAAAAAATGACAGCAACAAAACAACACTGTGACTGTGTGTGTGTATGTGTTAGTCACTCAGTTGTGCCCAACTTTGCATCCCCATGGACTACAGCTCACCAGGCTCCTTTGTCCATGACATTCTCCAGGCAAGAATACTGCAGCGGGTTGCCATTTCTTTCTCCAGAAGGCTGATGAAAGTGTGTGAAATACTTAGCATGCAAAAATGGTTAAAATGGTCAAAATTTAAGTTAGATGTTTACTACAACAATTAAAAAAATAAAAAAGCATTTAACAACCAGGGAAATAATTTCAGTAGACATTTCCANTGCATAGCACAGCTGAAAAAATGACAGCAACAAAACAACACTGTGACTGTGTGTGTGTATGTGTTAGTCACTCAGTTGTGCCCAACTTTGCATCCCCATGGACTACAGCTCACCAGGCTCCTTTGTCCATGACATTCTCCAGGCAAGAATACTGCAGCGGGTTGCCATTTCTTTCTCCAGAAGGCTGATGAAAGTGTGTGAAATACTTAGCATGCAAAAATGGTTAAAATGGTCAAAATTTAAGTTAGATGTTTACTACAACAATTAAAAAAATAAAAAAGCATTTAACAACCAGGGAAATAATTTCAATAGACATTTCCAACTCTTTGCAACCCCACAGACTGTAGCCTATCAGGCTCCTCTGCCCATGGGATTTTCCAGGCAAGAGTGCTGGAGTGGACTGATATTTCCTTCTTAAGGGGATCTTCCTGACCCAGTAATTGAACCCTGGTCTCCTACATTGCAGGAAGACACTACCTTTTGAGCCACCAGGAAAGCTCCTAGCAAAATGTAAAGCAGTCTCACTGAGATACTACTTCACACCCAGTAGGTTGGCTATAATCAAAATGAGGACTGTTAACAAGTGCTGCAGAGGATGTGGAGAAAAGGAATCTTCAGATATTGTTGATGTAATTGCTGTAAAATGGTAGAACCACTTTGTAAAAGTGGTTTGTCAGTGTCTCAAAAATTAAGTATAGAGTAGCCATATGATCCAGCAATTTCACTCTTGTATATAACCATAAAAACTGAAAATGTTCAGTCCATGCAAAATCAGTGTTCACAGCAACACTACTCACAATAACCACAAAGAATACACCATCCAAGTATTATCCATTAATTGACAAATGGACAAACTGTGGCATATGTTCAAAATGGACTACATGGAAGCCATTTACCATATTCATATACCATATTCAGCCATAAAAATGAAACAAATACATTCATTGTTATACAGACATGAAATGGAAGAATCTTGAAAATACACAAACTAGGGGGCTTCCCTGGAGATTCAGTGCTTAAGACTCTCCAAACTTTCCATCCCTGGGCTGGGAATTAAGATACCACATGCCACATAGCTAAAGAAATATATATTTTAAAAGAAAATATGACATCTGAATAAAGCCAGACACAAAAGTCACACATTGCATGTGGGGGAACTGTAGGTAGGAGAGAAGCGGGGAAGAGAAGCACTCTGTAATCAAAGTGAAACATTTGTTTCAGGGAGAAGGAAATGAACTACTATGGTAAAGGCTGCCAATAAATTAAATAAAATAACAACTAAAAATTAACCACTGAGTTAAACATTTGAAATTCACTGGTGGCCTTGACAAGATTGGCTTTAAAGGAAAATTAGAGTACTTGAGATAACAAAGTCTACAAATAATTCTGCAGAAGTCTATAATAAGCAAATATGAAATAAAAGGAGCAGAAGCAGGAAGTATCACCAAAAGATAGATTTTTAATGAGAGATGACATTATAGTCAGTCTGTTTACTGATGGGAACCATCCAGAGAAACAGAAACCTTTATCCAGGACAAAGAGAAGACTTGCTAGAATATCACTGAATAAACAAGAATTGAGTAGATCGAGAATTGAGTAGATCAAGCCAGAGAGTACACAAGATGAAGAAGGCAATAAAAACCCACACCAGTACTCTTGCCTGGAAAATCCCATGGATGGAGGAGCCTGGTAGGCTCCAGCCCATGAAGTTTCCAAGAGTTTGACACGACTGAGCGACTTCAATTTCACTTTTCACTCTCCTGCCTTGGAGAAGGAAATGGCAATCCACTCCAGTGTTCTTGCCTAGAGAATCCCAGGAATTGGGGAGCCTGGTGGGCTGCTGTCTATGGGACTGCACAGAGTCGGACACGACTGAAGTGACTTAGCAATCTATCACAGGGTTTACCTGTGAGACTAAGCAAATATAGAAGTGAAGATGTGTAACATCTGAAAAAAGACTCTGCACTTTATCCTGGGTGAAAGTTATTTTCTGAATTCCTCATTCTGGGAAAAGACAGCAGCCTCCACAAGAACAGCCCCTTGGAGAGGCCCAGCCAAGTGAATGAGCTTAGATTCAACTGGCCAAGTCTTCAGAGGTTGTCAAACCAGACAAAATCTTGACTACAACCTCAGGAGAGACCCTGAGGCTAAACTACCCAGCTGTATTCTAGGCCAAGAGATAACATGTTTTAAGTTCTTTCAAACTATTCAGTTTTGAGATAATATGTAAAACACACACATTTCAAGTTATTATATCATTCACATTATACTTACACATAGAAGGGTTCTCCTATAAATATAGAAAAAGTTAAAACACACACACACACACACACACACACACACACACACATTCACACACACAAAACAAACCAAAGCACATAAAAACAGGAGTTGCCTGGCAGTCCAGTGGTTTGGTTAAGACTCAGCCCTCTCACTGCCAGGATCCTGTGTTTGATCCTTCATTGGGGAACTAATATTCTATGAAGCCACATGTTGTGACCAAAACAAAACATGCTGTGAAGTTCAAAGCAGTACCAGCAATAGATAACTATACAACACAGCTTTAGGCACAAATTGCTGGGCATAGAGCTACCTATGATCTCGTTTACTGGCATGAAATAAACTCAGATGGCCCCCCGCCCCGATCCAGTGGCGTTCACTTAATGAAATAAAGCCGTTAAGGGTACAGAGATGTGCAAGTAACCCCCATGTAAATAAGTTAAATCACAACACATTTTCTCTGAATGAACCACTTTATTCATTTATTCACTTGGCCATGCTGCTTGGCTTGTGGGGTCCCAGTTCCCTGACCAGAGATTGAATCCAGACCACTGCAGTGTAAGCCCAGAACCTTAATCACCAGTCCACCAGGGAACGCCCACCCGTGCATTACTTTGCCTTTGTAGCTAATACCTTAGGATATGTGCATTGCGCCATTTTAGCCTCACCAAGTGTAGGAGTCACCTCTCCACAGCTTAAAATCCATGGTGCTCTTACTTTTTCTTCTTTCAAGAAGGGAGGAGAAAGCAAGTCACTCTGCCTGTTTTTAAGGTTGCAACTCAGAAAGCTGCAAACCTGAAACCATGATTCCCCCAAAGTCACCAGCCACCATCAGGGTCAGCTAACACCCAATCAGGAAAACTCTCTCTCAACAGAAACCTGTCAGCCCACGAACGAAAGGAGAAAAATGGAAGGCAAGAAAGACACTTTGTCCCTTATTGTAAAGATGTCTGTCACCTTACCTCAGGGGCACATTGAAAACCTGAGCACTTCCGACCTCCCAGGCAGGAAAAGGTGACATCCGTGTGTGTGTGTGTGTGTGTGTGTGTGTGTGTGTGTGTGTGTGTGTGTAAATATATTAGGTTCCACAGGAGAGCTGGCCGGGAGCCAGGGGCCAAGGGCCTAACAGGTCCTTTCCCTGAGTTGGCTTGTCCCATCCCCAGACAGGAAAGCTGCTGGAGAGCAGAGCTCACCAAGACTAGAGGGGAAGAGGGTGAAACGGGCCTTGGGGCCTGTGGATCCAGTGCACCCTCCCTCCTGAGGGCCCACAGGCCCTCACAGGCCGCCCTGCCAAGCAAGGCACCGTGCTAGTGGGGACCCAAGAAACCCTTCCTTTGGCCCTCAGGCACCACTTTGATCGCACCACGCTCCAGTCCTTACCAGACCCCATTGGCGACGGTGTCAGAAATGCAGGCTGCTCACCTGCCTTAGGCAGTTCCGGATTAAGCCTGAGGAGGCGAGCCTGAGGGGAGGAACCTGAGGATACTACGCCTCCTCACGCCTGGCACACTGCCTTACCTCCCCCTACAGGCTTGCCGGCTGCCACTGATGATTGACTGCCAGGTGTCCGGGCCTGCAATCTGATTGGCCGTTAGGCTGAGTAGGGTGCATGCGCGGGTGATGGAAACCCTGAAAACACTCGATGGGGGCTTGCACAGGCTGAATCTGAACCTCAAGGGTGTTGGATCAAGATTGCCCAGACCCCTGAATGGGGAAAAAAAACAAAAAAACAGAAAAAAAAACACCTGATTGCACAGTCACTAGGACACACAGCTGAGAACGGCCTAGGAGTCTACCAGGTGAGTCCAGTGATGGTGTCCAGCACTCACAGCCCTGAGGGGTGACCGCTCTTAAGCAAGTTCTTTGTTAAGGAACTTGACCATACACGTGGATCTTGAAGCCTCTACTCTTGGAATTACATTTCAATCAACGCAGGGCAGTATGCCCTTGTTTTTGCCCAGTCTATATCATTGGAGGACTCTGATGCTGGGAGCGATTGGGGACAGTAGGAGAAGGGGACGACCAAGGATGAGATGGCTGGATGGCATTATCGACTCCATGGACATGAGTCTGAGTGAACTCCGTGAGATGGTAATGAACAGGGAGGCCTGGCATGATGCGATTCATGGCGTCGTAGAGAGTCGGACACAACTGAGCGACTGAACTGACTCACTCAACTGACTGACTGAACTCATAGTGAGCTGAGAATGAGCTTTACTTTTTCTTCTTCTTCGACTTTTTCTTTTTTTTATTTTATTTTAGGGCTTTTCACTTTTAATGGCTGAGGAAAACCAAAAATAATTTTATTTTCTGACGTGAAATTCAATTTTCGGAGTACCTAAAGTTGGAACAGGGACTTGCCAGTTTCTTTGGTTATTTTCTATGGCTGAAAACTTGATTAATCGCCCATGATCATATTCACAAAGTCTAAAATATTTCTTTTTTGGCCCTTTACAGGGTCTTTGTTAAATGCCCTGTTCTGCTGAAAGTCTCCTAGTAGTCATATGGGATAGTAAAGTTTTGGTTTGTTACAATATTTTCTTATCTATTATATTCATTTTTCATTCTTTACTAATTTCATTCCTTCTTATCACTATAAGATTGTTCTGTTGCTCAGCTTTACAACGTTTTGAGATAATTATTTGTAACTCTCATTTCTCATATCTAATGCTATAAATTTACCTTAATTTGTTGTTGTTCAGTCCCTCAGTTATGTTGGATTTTTTGCAACCCTGTGAATTGCATGCAGCACACCAGGCCTCCCTGTCCTTCACTATCTCCTGGAGTGTGCTCAAACTCATGTCCATTGAGTTGGTGATATTATCCAAACGTATCATCCTTTGCTGCCCACTTCTCCGGCCCTCAGTCTTTCCCAGCATCAAGGTCTTATCCAGTGAGTTGGCTTTTCCAGTGAGTTGGCTTTTTCACTATTGGATTGTCAGATTCATCATCAGTCCTTCCAGTGAATATTCAGAGTTGATTTCCCTTAGGATTGACTGGTTGGATCTTGCTGTCCAAGGGACTCTCAAGAGTCTTCTCCAACACTACAGTTCAAATGAATCAGTTATTCAGCACTCCACTTTTTTTATGGTCCAGCTGTCACATCTATACATGGCTGCTGGAAAAAGCATAGCTGTGACTAGATGGACTGTGCCAGTGAAGAAATGTCTCTGCTTTTTAATATGCTATCTAGGTTTGTTATAGCTTTTCTTCCAAGGGGCACATATATTTTAAGCTCATGGCTACATTCACCATCCACAATCATTTTGAACACCAAGAAAATAAAATTTGTTACATTTTCCATTGTTTCTCCATACAAATGTTAACTGTGTCCCACAATTTTGCTGAAAAGAATGTTCATTATCATTCACTTCCAAATATATCCTAATATTCTCTTCTAAAGATGAGATTATATATTGTATGGGCTTCCTTGGTCACTGAAGTGGTAAATCACTTTCCAGCCAATGCAGGAGACACAAGAGACCTGGGTTCGATCCCGGGTCAGGAAGATTTCCTGGAGAAAATAATGGCAATCTGCTCCATTGACATTTCACATCTTCCATGAAAATTCCATGGAGATGTATATTATGTATTAATATAGTTATTTATATTTTCCAAGTGAATGACATTTTAATATATATTTCTTTGTTAATTTCTCATTATTGCATTATAGTCAGATCACACAGTCTAAATATTATTGAGCTGTTGTATTTGAGGATTTTCATTCAGTTAAGTATACCATACTATAGATTCCATCTCAGTGAAGTCAAAATGAAGTAGGTGTTATGTAGAGAAAATACTTGCAATGTCTAAAATGTGTATATATATGAAATGACTTACTTTATGCCTCACAATTACTCCAGCATCTTTCAGTAGGGTAGTTTTAACTAAGTTTCAGGTTTTATTCAAATTTTACCAGTTTTCCCACAAATGTTCTTTCCCAGTTTCATATTCCCATATAGGATACTGAACTGCATGAGGACATATAGCAAAACGCTACTTTGCTTACTCTGGTCTATAGCAGTTTCTTAAACGTTCCTTTTTATTTTTTTCATGACTTTTGACAATTTTCAGGAGTTCTTTGGGACAGGTATTTTGCAGAATGACTATATGGGTTTGGTACATTTCTCTTNAGAAAATACTTACAATGTCTAAAATGTGTATATATATGAAATGACTTACTTTATGCCTCACAATTACTCCAGCATCTTTCAGTAGGGTAGTTTTAACTAAGTTTCAGGTTTTATTCAAATTTTACCAGTTTTCCCACAAATGTTCTTTCCCAGTTTCATATTCCCATATAGGATACTGAACTGCATGAGGATATATAGCAAAACGCTACTTTGCTTACTCTGGTCTATAGCAGTTTCTTAAACGTTCCTTTTTTTTTTTTTTCATGACTTTTGACAATTTTCAGGAGTTCTTTGGGACAGGTATTTTGCAGAATGACTATATGGGTTTGGTACATTTCTCTTGATTTCCTTGAGGTTTATATAATTTTAGAACTATACCTCCAAGGCAAAATATTTTTTCATCACTTCCCATCAAGTATTCATACTATCAATATGACTTACCACTAGTTCCCCAGCTATAAAGTTGTCTCTTTCCTGCTGACATATGCTGTTCTTGGAAACAAGTCACTAAACCCAGCCTACATTTAGGGAGGGGCATGTAATCTCATCTTGAGGAAAATATCTAAGAGATACACAAATTACTGAGTATACAAGTTAATTGAAACTCATTTATAAGGAAAATCTGGCTCTTCTAGCCTTATATTTTAATTTTACATTAGTTGAAGTAAAGATTTAATAGGTTTCCCAGTTGGTGCTAGTGGTAAAGAACCTGCCTGCCAATGCAGGAGATGTAAAAGATATGGGTTAACCCCTGGGTCAGGAAGACCCCCTGGAAAGGGAAATGACAACCCACTTAAGTATTATTGCCTGGAAAATCCCATGGACAGGGGAGCCTGGTGCACTACACTGATGGGGTCGCAAAGAGTTGGACAGAATGAAGTGGCTGAACACACACAAAGATTTAATACCTCAGTCAGTCACACTAGCTACATCTTTACATTTCCAAAGTGGTATATTAGACAAGGACATAGAAAACCTTTTCATTGAGAATTCCTCAGTGATCTGGTTCTTAGGGATCTATGCTTAAACTGCAGGGGCAGAGAATCATTTTCTGTTTGAAGATCTAACATCACTTAATCCTCACAGCAAGGCCTAAAACAACAACAACAACAAAAAAAACACACACAACTAACATATGAACACTCCATCTGAAAGTTTAGACAAAGAATATAAACAGGACACCTCACAGAAAAGAAACATAAACATTTATATATGTGAAAAGCTGATCGTCCATATTAGGGAATACATGTAACAATTATTTTAAATTTTTCTATTGCTGCAGAAATGTCTGTGAATAGCACTGACTTAGAGTGCAGGTGGCTGTGGGCCGGCACACTGAGTGCAGCTGAGAGGAGCTATCCCATATCCGAGGTCAGGGGTGGTGGCTGAGAGGACCTACCTTGTGTCCGAGGTCAGTGGTGGCTGGGAGGAGCTACTCCGTGCCTGAGGTCAGGGGCAGGAGCCAAGAGGATGTACCCCACGTCTGAAGTCAGGGGCAGCAGCCGAGAGGAGCTATCCTGCATCCGAGGTCAGGGGCGGCAAGGAGGAGACACCGCGTGTCCAAGGTCAGGTGCATCTTGGAGAAGACACCTCATGCCCGAGACCATGGGTGGTGACCCTGAGAGGCCACACCGAGCACAAGAGCAGGGGAGGAGGCTTTGAGGAGCCACTCATGCCCAAGGCCAGGGCCAGCAGCCAGAAGGAGCAACCCGAGGAACAGTGACTGCACAGGCACAGGAGGGCCTAGGAGAGGTATCTCATGTTGAAGGTCAGGAACAGTCGTGGTAAGGAGATGCCCCATGTCCAAGGTAAGAGGCAGCAGCTTTGTTTTGCTGGAACAGCCATCAAGAGATACCCCATGCCCAAGGTAAGAGGAACACAAGTAAGATGGTAGATGTTGCAAAAGGGGATCAGAGGGCAGACTCACTAAAACCATACTCACAGAAAACTAGTCAAACTAATCACACTAGGAACACAGCTTTGTCTAACTCAGTGAAACCAATCCATGCCTGTGGGGCACCCAAGATGAGCGGGTCATGGTGGAGAGGTCTTTAGGAATGTGGCCCACTGGAGAAGGAAATGGCAAGCCACTTCAGTATTCTTCCCTTGAGAACCCCATGAACAGTATGAAAAGGCAAATGATAGGATACCAAAAGAGGAACTCCCCAGGTCATTAGGTGACCATTATGCTACCAGAGGTCAGCGGAGAAATAACTTCAGAAAGAATGAAGGGATGGAACCAAAGCAAAAACAATACCCAACTGTGGATGTGACTGGTGATAGAAGCAAGATCCGATGCTGTAAAGAGCAATATAACATGCTGCTGCTGCTGCTAAGATGCTTCAGTCGTGTCCGACTCTGTGTGACCCCATAGACAGCAGCCCCCCAGGCTCCCCCGTCCCTGGGATTCTCCAGGCAAGAACACTGGAGTGCCATTTCCTTCTCCAATGCAAGAAGGTGAAAAGAGAAAGTGAAGTCACTCAGTTGTGTATGACACTTAGTGACCCCATGGACTGCAGCCTACCAGGCTCTTCCATCCATGGGGTTTTCCAGGCAAGAGTACTGGAGTGGGGTGTCAGTGCCTTCTCCATAGGAACATGGAATGCCATGTCCATGAATCAAGGCAAATTGGAAGTGGTCAAACAAGAGATGGTAAGGGTGAACATCAACATGCTCAGAATCAGTGAACTAAAATGGACTGGAATAACTGAATTTAATACAGATGACCATTATAACTCCTACTGCAGGCAGGAATCCCTCAGAAGAAATGGAGTAGTCATAATGGTCAACAAAAGAGTCCAAAATGAAGTACTTGGATTCAATTTCAAAAACGACAGAATGATCTCTGTTCATCTCCAAGGGAAACTGTTAGGTAGGTAGAATAGGGAAATGGAGTCTAAAATGATGGTGGCTAAAAAACACGGAAGGTCCGAGGACCAGAGTGAAGACTTCAGGTGGAACAAACAGCACTCCTGGCTAAGCCCAGTTTGCATAGGGCGGGCCCAGGTGGAAGNTAATGGTCAACAAAAGAGTCCAAAATGAAGTACTTGGATTTAATTTCAAAAACGACAGAATGATCTCTGTTCATCTCCAAGGCAAACTGTTAGGTAGGTAGAATAGGGAAATGGAGTCTAAAATGATGGTGGCTAAAAAACACGGAAGGTCCGAGGACCAGAGTGAAGACTTCAGGTGGAACAAACAGCACTCCTGGCTAAGCCCAGTTTGCATAGGGAGGGCCCAGGTGGAAGAAAACATATAAAAGGAAGAGCCAAAGCACACTCTCTCTCCTTCTCCCGCACGCATGCGTGTGCACTCTCACTCTCTTTCCCCCCTTCTCCCCCCTCCCCCCCTCTTTCTTTCCCACGTGCATGTGCTCTTTCTCTCTTTCTCTCTCTTTCTCCCATTCTCCTGCCATCCTCTTAATAAAATAAAGCTATAACACTGATTTGCCTAAGAGCTGTAACACAGTTTGTCCAAGACCTGAGAGCTGTGATGTGCTGAGGGCTCTAATGTCCATTGCTCCAAATCTTTGTTGTGACAAGACAAAGAACTGGGGAACATACACTGGCATGACAACACAAGAAAAGACTCTACACGTGGATATAACCAGATGGTAAACACTGAAATCAGATTGATTACATTCTTTGCAGCCAAAGTTGGAGAAGCTCTACACAGTCAACAAAAACAACACCAGGAGCTGACTGTGGCTCAGATCATGAGCTCCTTATTATCAAATTCAAACTCAAATTAAAGAATGTAGGGAAAACCGCTAGAGCAATCAGATATGACCTACATCAAATCCCTTATGATTATACAGTGAAAGTGAGAAATATATTTACAGGCCTAGATCTGATAGATAGAGTTCCTGATGAACTGTGGAATGAGGTCCGTCACATTGTACAGGAAACAGGGATTCAAGACCATTCCCAAGGAAAAGAAATGCAAAAAAGCACAATGGCTGTCTGGGGAGGCTTTACAAATAGCTCTGAAAAGAAGAGAGGTGAAAAACAAAGGAGAAAAGGAAAGATATAAGCATCTGAATGCATAATTGCAAAAAAATAGCAAGAAGAGATAAGAAAGGCTTCTTCAGCAATCAATGAAAGAAATAGAGGAAAACAACAGAATGGGAAAGACTAGAGATCTCCTCAAGAAAATTAGAGATACCAAGGGAACATTTCATGCCAAGATGGGCTCAATAAAGGACAGAAATGGTATAGACCTAACAGAAGATATTAAGAAGAGGTGGCAAGAATACACGGAAGTAGTGTACGAAAAAGATCTTCATGACCCAGATAATCACAATGGTTTGATCAATCATCGAGAGCCAGACATCTTGAAATGTGAAGTCAAGTGGGCCTTAGAAAGCATCACTACGAATAAAGCTAGTGGAGCTGATGGAATCCCAGTTGAGTTGTTTCAAATCCTGAAAGATGGTGCTGTGAAAGTGCTGCACTCAATATGCCAGCAAACTTGGAAGACTCAGCAGTGGCCACAGGACTGGAAAATGTCAGTTTTCATTACAATTCCAAAGAAGGCAAAGTCAAAGAATGCTCAAACTACCACACAATTGCACTCATCTCATATGTTAGTAAAGTAATGCTCAAAATTCTCCAAGCCAGGCTTCAGTAATATGGGAAAAATGAACTCCCTGATGTTCAAGCTAGTTGTAGAAAAGGCAGAGGAACCAGAGATCAAATTGCCAACATCTGCCTGATCATGGAAAAAGCAAGAGAGTTCCAGAAAAAAAAAAAAAACACCTATTTCTGCTTTATTGAATATGCCAAAGACTTTGTGTGTATCACAATAAACTGTGGAAAATCCTGAAAGAGAAGAAAATACTAGACCACCTAACCTGCCTCTTGAGAAATCTGTATGCAGTTCAGGAAGCAACAGTTAAAACTGGACATGGAACAATGGGCTGATTCCAAATAGGAAAAGGGATAAGTCAAGGCTGTATATTATCACCCTGCTTTTTTAACTTATATGCTGAGTACATCATGAGAAACGCTGGGCTAGAAAAAAACACAAGCTGGAATCAAGAGTGTCGGGAGAAATATCAATAACTTCAGATATGCAGATGACACTACCCTTATGGAAGTAAGTGAAAAAGAGATAAAAAGCCTGTTGATGAAAGAGGAGAGGGAAAAATTTGGCTTAAACCTCAACATTCAGAAAACGAAGATCATGGCACATGGTCCCATTACTTAATGGGAAATAGATGGGGAAACAATGGAAAGAGTGTCAGACTTTATTTTGGGGGGGCTCCAAAATCGCTGCAGATGGTGACTGAAGCCATGAAATTAAAAGACGCTTAATCCTTGGAAGAAAAGTTATGACCAACATAGATAGTATATTCAAAAGCAGAGACATTACTTTGCCGACTAAGGTCCATCTAGTCAAGGCTATGCTTTTTTTTCCAGTGGTCATGTAAAGATGTGAGAGGTAGACTGTGAAGAAGGCTGAGCACCAAAGAACTGATGCTTTTGAAGTGTGGTGTTGGAGAAGACTCTTGAGAGTCCCTTGGACTGCAAGGAGATCCAACCAGTCCATTCTGAAGGAAATCAGCCCTGGGATTACTTTGGAAGGAATGATGCTAAAGCTGAAACTTCAGTACTTTGGCCACATCATGAGAAGTGTTGACTATTTGGAAAAGACTTTAATGCTGGAAGGGATTGGGGGCAGAAGAAGAGGGGACAACAGAGGATTAGATGACTGGTGGCATCATGGACTCAATGAACATGAGTCTGAGTGAACTTCAGGCGATGGTGATAGGGAGTCCTGTCATGCTGCAATTCATAGAGTCGCAAAGAGTCGGGCATGACTGAGTGGCTGAACTGAATGGAAGTCATTGTTCTGCCAACCTTTCTTCTTTTGAAATGTAATGCATAGTAACACATGAAACTGCTTTAGGTCAGTCTAAAAAAAATGCTTTTTTCAATATCATTCAGTTAAATATTATTTTTCCGTAATAATTTATTTAAGGAGCAACAAGTCATTTAAGTTCAGAAGCAGGAGTAGGAGGAGCCTAAACCACAATATTAAAGAGGCTTGTGAAATACAGTGGTGCCACTTTTGCACTTTGGCTTCCTGGCAATCTACTTTATCCTCACCCTATTTGTAGTTATATTGCTTCGTTTTCAAACTTTGGGAGTTCTGTTTTCATCAATTATCTTTCTGTGTTTTGGTTTGCTTATGCTACGGAATCTGTGGAATCTTAGTTCCACAACGAGGTGGTGAATCCTGGCCATTGGCAGTGAAAGCATCAAGTCCTAACTGCTGAACTGACAGAGAATTTTCAAAACGTTTGCTCTTTTTTTTTTTTTAATTTATCTATTTATTTTTTTAATTACAATACTGTATTTGTTTTGCCATACACTGACATGAATCAGCCACAGGTGAACAGAATCTCCCAATGCTGAAGCCCCCTCCCACCACCCACCCCACATCCTGTACCTGAATCATCCTGTGCAACAGTCCCATGTATCCTGCATCCTGCATTGAACATAGATTGGTGCTTTGTTTTTTACGAGAAAGGATACATGTTTCACTGCCATTCTCCCAAACCATCCCACCCTTTCCCTCTCCCTCAGAGTCCAAAAGTCCATTCTATACCTCTGTGTCTCTTTTGTTGTCTCACATACAGGGTCATCATTACTATCTTTCTAAATTCCATATATATGTGTCAGTATACTGTATTGGTGTTTTCTTTCTGGCTTACTTCACTCTGTATAATCGGTTCCAATTTCATCTATCTCATTAGAATTGAGTCAAATTTATTCTTTTTAAGGGCTGAGTAGTACTCCATTGTGTATATGAACCACAGCTTTCTTATCCAGTCATCTGCTGATGGACATCTAGGTTGCTTCCATGCCCTGGCTATTATAAACAGTGCTGCAATGAACATTGGGGTACATGTGTCTCTTTCCATTCTCGTTTCCTCGGTGTGTATGCCCAGCAGTGGGATTGCTGGATCATAAGGCAGTTCTATTTGCAATTTTTAAAGGAATCTCCACACCGTTTTCCATAGTGGCTGAACTAGTTTGCATTCCCACCAGCAATGTAAGAGGGTTCCCTTTTCTCCACATCCTCTCCAGCATGTATTGCTTGTAGACTTTTGGATCACAACCATTCTGACTGGTGTGAAATGGTACCTCATTGTGGTCTTGATTTGCATTTCTCTGATAATGAGTGATGTTGAACATCTTTTCATGTGTTTGTTAGCCATCCGTATGTCTTCTTTGGAGAAATGCCTATTTAGTTCTTTGGCCCATTTTTTTTTTATTGGATCATTTATTTTTCTGGAGTTGAGCTGCATAAGTTGCTTGTTTATCTTTGAGATTAGTTGTTTGTCAGTTGTTTCATTTGCTATTGTTTTCTCCCATTCAGTAGGCTGTCTTTTTACCTTGCTTATAGTTTCCATTGTTGTGCAGAAGCTTTTAATTTTAATTAGATCCCATTTGTTTACTTTGCTTTTATTTCCAGTATACTAGGAGTTGGATAATAGGGGATCCTGCTGTGCTTTATGTCAGAGAGTGTTTTGTCTATGTTCTTCTCTAGGAGTTTTATAGCTTCTGGTCTTACATTTAGATCTTTAATTCATTTTGAGTTAATTTTTGTGTATGGTGTTAGAAATAGGTCTAGTTTCATTCTTTTACAAGTGGTTGACCAGTTTTCCCAATAGCACATGTTAAAGAGACTGTCTTTACTCCATTGTATATTCTTGCCTCCTTTGTGGAAGATAAGATGTCCATAGGTGTGTGGGTTTATCTCAGGGCTTTCTCTTTTGTTCCATTGATCTATATTTCTGTCTTTGTGCCAGTAATGTACTGTCTTAATGACTGTGGGTTTGTAGTAGAGTCTGAAGTCAGGCAAGTTGATTCCTCCAGTTCCATTCTTCTTTCTCAAGATTGCTTGGGCTATTCGAGTTTTCTTTTTTTTTTTTTTTGTATTTCCATACAAATCTTGAGATTATTTGATCTAGTTCTGTGAAAAATACTGCTGGTAGCTTGATGTGAATTGTATTGAATCTGTAGATTGCTTTAGGGAGTATACTCATTTTTACTATATTGACTCTTCCGACCCATGAGCATGGTATATTTCTCCATCTATTAATGTCCTCTTTGATTTCTTTCATCAGTGTTTTATAGTTTTCAATATATANAGTTTTCGATATATAGGTCTTTAGTTTCTTTAGGTAGGAATATTCCTAAGTATTTTATTATTTTCATTGCAATGGTGAATGGGATTGTTTCCTTAACATCTTTTTCTACTTTCTCATTATTAGTGTATAGGAATGCAAGCGATTTCTGAGTGCTGATTTTATATCCTGCAACTTTACTATATTCATTGATTAGCTCTAGCAGTTTTCTGGTTGAGTCTTTAGGATTTTCTATGTAGAGGATCATGTCCTCTGCAAACAGTGAGAGTTTTACTTCTTTTCCAATATAGATGCCTTGTATTTCTTTTTCTGCTCTGATTGCTGTGGCCAAAACTTCCAGTACGATGTTGAAGAGTAGTGGTGAAAGTGGACACCCTTGTCTTGTTCCTGACTTTAGGGGAAATGGTTTCAATTTTTCATCATTGAGGATAATGTTAGCTGTGTGTTTGTCATATGTAGCTCTTATTATCTTGAGGTATGTTCCTTCTATTCCTACTTTCTGGAGAGTTTTTATCATAAATGGATGTTGAATTTTGTCAAATGCTTTTTCTGCATCTATTGAGATAATCGTATGATTTTTATTTCTCAGGTTCTTTTTTTCTTTCAAATATTTATTAATTTACTTGGCTGTGCTTCATCTTAGTTCCAGCACAAAGGCTTTTCAATCTTCATTGTAGCATGTGGTAGCAGGAATTTTAATTGTTCACATGTGATATTTCTAGTTGCAGTATGTGGCATCTAATACCCCAACCAGGGAATGAACTTAGACACCCTAATTTGGGAGCACTGAGTCTTACCAATGGACTACAGGGATTCCTTCCCATGATCGAACCCAGGTCTCCCATATTGCAAGTGAATTCCTTACTGTCTGAACCACTATAACTTTGATTATAAGACTTTGGTCAGCAGAGTGATGCCTTAGGTGCTGCTGCTGCTTCCTCTTCTTCTTCTTCTTCTTCTTCTTCTTCTTCTTCTTCTTCTTCTTCTTTTTAATGCTGTCTGTTTCTCATAGCTTCCCCCCCCCAAGGAGCTAGCTTATTTTAATTTTATGGCTACATTCACTATCAACAGTAATTTTGGAGTCCACAAAAATAAAATCTGCTGTTATTTTTAATTGTTCACCATTTGTTTGCCATCAAGTGGTGGGACCAGATGTTGCAATCTTCACTTTTTTAATGTTGAGTTTTAAGCCACTCTTTTCACTCTCCTCTTTTGCCATCATCAAGAGGCTTTTCATTTTCTGCCATTAGGGTGGCATCATCTGCATATCTTAGGTGTCCCTGTTTCTTTCAGTAACCTTGATTCCAGATTGTGCTTCATCCAAACTACTGTTTTTCATAATGTATGCTTCATTCAAGTTAAATAAGCAGGGCAACAGTATATAATCCTGACATACTCCTTTTCCTCTTTGGAACCAGTCTCTTGTTCCATGTCCAGTTCTAATTGTTGCTTCTTGACCTGCATACACATTTCTCAGGAAGCAGGTCAGATGGTCAGATATTCCCATCTCTTTAAGAATTTACTAGTTTGTTGTGGTCTGCACAGTCAAAGGTCTCATCACTTCATGATAAATATATGAAGAAACATGGAAACAGTGACAGACTTTATTTTCTTGAGCTCCAAAATCACTGCAGGTGGTGACTTCAGCCATGAAATTAAAAGATGCTTGCTCCTTGGAAGAAAAGTTGTGACAAACCTAGAAAGCATATGAAAAACCAGAGACATTACTTTGCCAACAAAGATCCATGTGGTCAAGGCTCTGGTTCTCCCACCAGTCATGTATGGATGTGAGAGTTGGAGCATAAAGACGGCTGAGCACCAAAGAACTGATACTTTTGAATTGTGGTGTTGGTAAAGGCTCTTGAGAGTCACTTGGACTGGCACTGAGATCAAGCCAGTAAGTCCTACAAGAAATCAACACTGAATATTCACTGTAAGGAATGATACTGAAAGTGAAACTCCAGTACTTTGACCACCTTATGGGGAGAGCTGACTCATAGGAATACAACCTAATGCTGGAAAAGATTGAACGAAGGAGGAGGGGATTACAGAGAATGAGACGGTAGGATATTACAGACCAAGGAGTGCTCCCAGGAAGCATGGACACCTTCATTTTGACACTGCGGCTGGAACAGTGTGGGAAACTGGTGGTAGCAGTGCTGGCACGTAGAGTAGATTTCCCAGATATCACCCTTCTGTCTCTCAAGCTCCAGATGGTTCCTCACGTGGTGCCAGGAGCCAGCATGGGAGATCCCACCCATGACAAGGTCATGCAGGACTCAAGGGATTCCCTTGGCCATCCCATCCATGACAAAGTCATGTGGAAGAGTCCTGATAAGCAAAGCCACAGGACTCTAGGTACCCACTGGACCTGCTCAAACATCTAATTGAAAACTAGAATCTGTCTCTCTTAATATTTTATGTTCTTCACCAGCTCTTTTGACATTGACAGGGGGCAGTCCCAGACCACCTTTCTCTGGAAAGAGTTAACTTAGGGCTCTAGTTGATAAATCTCCTGGGCATGAAAAGAATTTTTCAGACCTCCTGATAGCATTCTAGCTTACTTGGCAGGTTTATCTAGACTCTTGCAACATTGTTGAGCCAATGCTTGCTGCCAAGTTCTCACATCCCTTATCCATTGTGTTCCTGGGAGTGCATATAGTTAAGATATAGAAATACCAAGTAGTAGCTTTAGCATTAGCAACATTAGTTCAGTTCAGTTCAGTCGCTCAGTTGTGTCCCACTCTTCATGACCCTATGAATCACAGCACACCAGGCCTCCCTGTCCATCACCATCTCTCAGAGTTCACTCAGATTCACGTCCATTGAGCCTGTGATGCCATTCAGCCATCTCATCCTTGGTCGTCCCCTTCTCCTCCTTCCCCCAATCCCTCCCAGCATCAGGATCTTTTCCAATGAGTAAAGTCTTCGCATGCAGTGGCCAAAGTACTGGCATTTCAGCTTTAGCATCGATCTTTCCAAAGAAATCCCAGGGTTGATCTCTTTCAGAATGGACTGGTTGGATCTCCTTGCAGTCCAAGGGACTCTCAAGAGTCTTCTCCAACACCACTCTTCGAAAGCATCAATTCTTCAGTGCTCAGCCTTCTTCACAGTCCATCTCTCACATCGATACATGACCACTGGAAAAATCATAGCCTTGACTAGATGGACCTTAGTCAGCAAAGTAATGTCTCTGCTTTTGAATATACTATGAAGGTTGGTTATAACATTTCTTCCAAGGAGTAAGCGTCTTTTAATTTCATGGCTGCAGTCACCATCTACAGTGATTTTAGAGCCCCTCAATAAAGTCTGACACTGTTTCCACTGTTTCCCCATCTATTTCCCATGAAGTGATGGGACCGTATGCCATGATCTTTGTTTTATGAATGTTGAAACAACATTAGACTTTGAGTTAATAAGTTCTTTCTTTTCTGTAACTCACTGGATGTTTGCTCCATAAAAGGGTAACTCTGCACTTTAAGGTAACACAGGGTAGGAATTTAAGAAGAAACACTTTAAGATAAAATTGTTGTTCTGGCTGATCCTTTATCAAAAAAATGTAATAAAATATCAACAGGCTTCCAGGCAAGAAGATAATGTACAAAAATTAAGACTCTTGCAGGAAGGAAAGTGATATTGATTACAGTTATTACTGATGGAATGTCGAGTTGACTCTGCATTTTTCACCTTGCTGTATGTATAACTCAGAGAATAAAAGCCTGTAGGAAAATAAAGTAAATGGGCTTCACTCACTGAAGCTTGGTTAACCTATGTTATTCTTTCCTATCTCTTTCTTTATCTTTCTCCATTCACCAGCTTCGTCCATCCTGAGGATATCCTGGATTCTCCTGAGGCTGAACCTCGACAGCATGGGTCATAAACTTGACATTTTTTAGAACTGTCAAGCAGCTGATGCATTTAAAGGCTATGTGAGTCTTCTGTACTGGCTGTCATCTCTTTTATGCTGTCATAGTAAAAGTCATCAAGTAACATGATCAGATTTTCTGTCATTGGATCAACAGTCTTGCCCTTACAAATTACATGCTCTTTCTGGATCCATAAGACTGAAGCTAGGTCATTGGCATGAGTCCGTGAACATGATGCTCCACCCATGAAAATGATGCAACACCATGAACATGGCTGTGAGGTCAGGAAATCTTCCAAAGTCATAGTTGTGTTCTTTGTAAGAGAGATACTTTGAGAGGCCATGGTGGAGGCAGGTGCCCCTAGGATTCCATCACTGAGTTTGGGTCTTTTGGGATTCCCACTGTTAAATTTCACATCTGAAGTGGGATATCATTTTGAATTAAGAGGATTTTATCCCTGCCTCCTAATGAGAGAACAGCTCCAGAGAGACAGTGAGGCTGCAGAGAGAGCAATTTTGAATTGCAAAGGACAACTTCCAGAGAGCTTGTTTTATAATCAGGTTTAGATGAAGGCTCAGAAATAATAGAACTGCATCTTATTCCCCATACAGACTGAGAAGCTAGTGACACATCAGCTAGCTCTGATGTTGAGGTCCTGAGGTTTGCAGGTTGCAAAGTGCAGGAGGGATCTGGACTCACATGGCCCTTCTTTCTTCTTGAAGATGAGTTCCTGGTCACTTGTTCAAAATGTTAGATATGAGTGGCTTTGAACTTGAAATCACTCTGACAAAGAGGGTTTCAGCATCCTCATTGACATGCTCCACTCAAACAAAGATGACCTTAGCATTGTCATTGTTTTCATCTCTGGATTTGTACATGGCAGTCTTTTTCTCTGGTTGTTGTGGTGCTTTTGGTTCCTCACACAGGAAGAGATGGGCCATTTTGCAATCACTTTTGGCTTCAAGTGGCCCCTTCTAGTGTTTTTTCCACCTAAAGGCAACCACAGGACAAGGTTATCCCCTCTGATCTCAGGTGTCACTCTCTGTGGTTTCAGTTAACCCTCAGTTGTTCACTGAGAATATTAAATGGAAAACTCCAGAAATATATAACTCATCCATTTTAAACTGCAGGTAACTATGAGGAGTGTGTTTGGAATCTCACACCACCATGCTTCCTCCTGCCCATAATGTGAATCGTTCCTTAGTCCTACACATCCCACCAGTTTGTCACTTGGTTACCACAATGACTGTTGAGATGTCATGGGGCTTGTGACCAAGTTACCCTTATTTTACTCAATAATGTCTCCAAACTATAAGTGGAGTGATGTTGGCCATTTAGATATGCCAGAGAGAATCCATTAAGTGCTACCTTTAAGAGAAAAGATTGAAGTTCTCAATTTGATATAAAAAGAGAAAAAATATTGTATGCTGAGGTTGCTAATATCTGTGCTGAATGTGAAGAAGAGAAAATAAATCTGGGTTAGTATTACTGTCAAACCTCAAACTGCAAAAGTTATGGCCACAGAACATAATAAGTGCTTAGTTAGGGTGAAAAAAGATCTCTCAATTAGTACAGTAATATATTTTATATAGTGACTACATTCACAATTTTCTGTAATAAAAGTATATTGTTATAATTGTTCTTTGTTATTATTGCACCTTCCCTGGTGGCTCAGATGGTAAAATGTCTGCCTACAATTTGGGAGACCCGGGTTCAATCCCTGGATCGTGAAGATCCTCTGAAGAAGGAAGTGGCAACCTACTTTAGAATTCTTGCCTGGGAAATCCCATGGACAGAGGAGCATAGTAAACTTCAGTCCATGAGGTCATAAAGAATTGGGCATGACTGAGGGACTTCACTTTCAGTTTTCTGTTATTATTAGGCAGTTGCCAATCTCTTACTTTGCTTTTATAAAATAAATTGCATCACAGTATATTTGTATAGGAGAACCATTATGTATATAGGGTTTGATACTATGTGAAGTTACAGATGTCCGCTGGGGTCTTGAAACTTATTATCTGCTGATACGTGGTGATGATTATATTTATTTCAAAAGACAAAATTAGTATCTGATTAAATCATTGGCTGAAACATTGAGATAACTATTAAAACCCTTAGACGTAATGAAACACTTCAAACTCAGTTAAGTGTCATGACCGTTTTATATTTCCTTCTCCAGCCGCCACTTTTGCTTTGTCTCCCCATGGTGGCCGCAGTGCTCCTGTTAAACTCTACAGGAGACCTGGTAGGCACCATTTTGCTTATAGATTTACATCCTCACTCAGAAATGCTGACCAACAGAAAATGTCCAAAATATCCTCAGCTGTCCCTTGGGGGTGCCTGTCACACTCTCCACTTTCTGAGTCCAGAAGGACCCATAGTCTATACATGTATCAACAATATATTAAAAAAAAAAATTCCAGCAAGTTCTAATAGCAAAACTTGCACCTCCCTCACGCTGGCAACTCAGTTATTTATATATATATATATATATATACACATACATATATATACAAACACACATATATACATACATACATACATATATGTATATATGTATATGTATGTATATATATATATGTATACACACACACACACACACACACATATATATATATATATACACACACACACAGAGTGAGCATTTACACTGTACTTGAAACTATTTACACAGCATCAACATTGTGTTAGGTATTATTTGGAATGTGGAGATGATTTAAAGCATGTGGGAGCATTCCTTTAAATTACATGCAAAGATGTACCATTTTATATTAAGGACTTGAGCATCCCTGGATTTTGGTATCTGCAGGTGCAGTGTTCCCAGACCCAGTCTCCCAAGGGTACCCAGGAGTGAGGATGGGGTCTTATTATGACTTCTACTGCTTCCTCTGTCTTGGACACTGTTTCAAGTACAAGCACTCAACTCCTGAGCTGCCTCAGTCCACAGTTTCTCTGTCAGACTTTCCTGACCATGATGTCAGAAATCACAGCCTCCCCCAACTCACATGCAATATTCACCTCAAGAGCTATTAGGTTGCTGTATTTTTGTTTCTAGAACAGTGTGTGCTGTCTGTCAGTGGTACATGTCTGCTACATAAATAAACAGTAACTGTTATTAAACAATGATTTATTTGTATCACATGCTTGACTCACTCAGTCCTGGCTCCCCAGGTACCTACACTTGATCTTAGCCAAAAGGCTGAGAAGCAGTTTCTCCAAGCATTGAATGAATTCCAAATCTTAATGAATTAAAACTATCATGAAGGGAGAAAGTCAGCCAGTATGTAGCTGGATGCTGACATGGGCAGTGGTGCTCACTGAAATAAAAGGTTTGTAACACAATTTCTCTCCATATGATACATGTGTTGGTAGCTTCCATGCCATTAACACATCTCATTTGCATGAAGGGACATTCTAAAGTTTACATTTGACCACTTCTGATACCAGAACACATTTCACCAGTAGCATATCATAGTTTGTTTGGTTGTGTGTAAATGATGGCCCTAGTGGTAAAGGTCCCTCCTGCCAATGCAGATGTAAGAGATGCAGGTTCCATCTGTGCATCAGGAGAGACACCCTGGAGAAGGGCATGACAACCCACTGCAGTATTCCTGCCTGAAGAATCCTATGGACAGAGGAGCCTGGTGGGCTATAGTCCATAGGGTTGCAAGGAATCAAACATGACTGAAGCAACTGAACACACACACATACATATGTATGCAAATCTATATTTTATAGTGGTATTAAAAGTCATGCTGTGGGACTTCCCTGGTAATCCAGTATTTAAGACTCCTTACTTCCAAGCCAGGGGCATGGCTTCAATCCCTGGTCAGGGACCTGTGATCCCACATGCCACTGGATGTGGCCAAAAATAAAAGGAATAGTGTTGTATCTTACAGCTGATGTCATCTTAGATTTAAAGAAAATTTCTATTTCTCATAAGCAGAATCCAGCCTACTAAATTTATGTCACAAGTCACTAATGGGTTGCTAGCTGCATTATATAGGCAAATGGTTTAGACAAAGATGGATAAGTTGGCTTGCTTCCTGTTTTGTTTTGTTTTGTTTCTTTCGAACCAGGAGCTGGGTAATTTTAATGTTTTAGTATTTTTTTTCTTTTTTAACTTTAAAAAATATGTTTAATATTTGTACATTTGTTTTTAATTTTTGGGAAAACAATGGAAAATTTTGTGACATGTGAAAATTATATGATATATAATTATATGATTTCAGTGTCACAA
>SJYE01000420.1:88935-144884 GCA_006408755.1 Eudorcas thomsonii | reverse complement strand
TGAAATAAAAGGTTTGTAACACAATTTCTCTCCATATGATACATGTGTTGGTAGCTTCCATGCCATTAACACGTCTCATTTGCATGAAGGGACATTCTAAAGTTTACATTTGACCACTTCTGATACCAGAACACATTTCACCAGTAGCATATCATAGTTTGTTTGGTTGTGTGTAAATGATGGCCCTAGTGGTAAAGGTCCCTCCTGCCAAAGCAGATGTAAGAGATGCAGGTTCCATCTGTGCATCAGGAGAGACACCCTGGAGAAGGGCATAACAACCCACTGCAGTATTCCTGCCTGAAGAATCCTATGGACAGAGGAGCCTGGTGGGCTATAGTCCATAGGGTTGCAAGGAATCAAACATGACTGAAGCAACTGAACACACACACATACATATGTATGCAAATCTATATTTTATAGTGGTATTAAAAGTCATACTGTGGGACTTCCCTGGTAATCCAGTATTTAAGACTCCTTACTTCCAAGCCAGGGGCATGGCTTCAATCCCTGGTCAGGGACCTGTGATCCCACATGCCACTGGATGTGGCCAAAAATAAAAGGAATAGTGTTGTATCTTACACCTGATGTCATCTTAGATTTAAAGAAAATTTCTATTTTTCATAAGCAGAATCCAGCCTACTAAATTTATGTCACAAGTCACTAATGGGTTGCTAGCTGCATTATATAGGCAAACGGTTTAGACAAAGATGGACAAGTTGGCTTGCTTCCTGGTGTGTGTGGGTTTTTTTTTTTTTTAACCAGGAGCTGGGTAATTTTAATGTTTTAGTATTTTTTTTTCTTTTTTAACTTAAAAAAATATGTTTACTATTTGTACATTTGTTTTTAATTTTGGGGAAAACAATGGAAAATTTTGTGACATGTGAAAATTATATGATATCTAAATTTCAGTGTCACAAAGTTTTATTGGAACACAGTCGTGATAATTTGTCACTGCCTGAGGCTATTTCACACTGCTAATGGGAAAGACCTCATGGCCCTTAATGCCTGGTTACTCTCTAGCCCTTTACAGAGAAATATTGCAGACTCATGGCTGCAGAAAACAAAATGAAGCATTCCAAACCCCATGGCTCACAAGCTTGAAGTTCGTTTGGCTCATTGCAGCTAAACCTTTCTACTCTGAGTCCCAGTGGAGGGTGAAGCTGGAATGCTTTTGTCTCCATGTACCAGAAAGAATACTTTGAGAATAGCAGCACCACTTCCTGTGTCCAGTGTCTGTGGAAGTCCTACCTACCTCTCCAAAAGCCTTTTCTAAGTAAGGCTGCATCAGGACACTCCAAGCCTTTTAAAGCCTACTTTAGTCCAACCCATAGTACCCAAACAGGGCTCCAATCAGGTTTCTGAAACAGTTTTTCCACATAGGATTTTTCAACTAGAAACATTTCTAGCAAATTGTTAGAGGAAAGAATTTGAGTGGAGCTTCAGAGCCCCTCCCAGGGACTACTTTTCAGGTTTCATTGTAGTAAGAGACCTCAATTCCTTCTCTGGCATCCAGAGGCCCAGCAACTTATCTCCAAGTTGTCTGCAACTTTAGTTATTTGGGGTTCAATAGCTTAAGGGCAGGGGAAGGTGGTCCACACAGCTATTCCAAGAGGGCATGGGCTGATGTCAGTTCAGTTCAGTTCAGTCACTCTTTGTGACCCCATGAGTGCAGCATGCCAGAAATCCCTCGCTGTCCTTTACCAACTCCCTGAGTTCACTCAGATTCATGTACATTGATTCTGTGATGCCATCCAGCCATCTCATCCTCGGTAGTCCCCTTTTCAACCTACCCCCAATCCCTCCGGGCATTGGAGTCTTTTCCAATAAGTTAACACTTACCATGAGGTGGCCAAAGTACTGGCGTTTCAGCTTTAACATCATTTCTTCCAAAGAAATCCCAGGGCTGATCTCCTTCAGAATGGACTGGTTGGATCTCCTTGTAGTCCAAGGGACTCTCAAGAGTCTTCTCCAACACCACACTTCAAAAGCATCAAATCTTCAGTGCTTAGCCTTCCTCACAGTCCAACTCTTACATCCATACATGACTACAGGAAAAATCATAGCCCTGACGAGGTGGACCTTAGTCGGAAAAGTACTGTCTCTGCTTTTGAATATACTATGTAGGTTGGTCATAACTTTTCTTCAGAGGAGTAAGTGTCTTTTAATTCCATCACTGCAGTCACCATCTGCAGTGATTTTGGAGCCCCAAAAATAAATCTGACACTGTTGCCACTGTTTCCCAATCTATTTCCAATGGAGTTTTGGGACCGGATGCCATGATCTTTGTTTTCTGAATGTTGAGCTTTAAGCTAACTTTTTCACTCTCCTCTTTCACTTTCATTGAGAGGCTTTTTAGCTCCTCTTCACTTTCTGCCATATGGGTTCAGTCATCTGCATATCTGAAGTTACTAATATTTCTCCTGGCAATCTTGATTCCAGCTTGTGTTTCTTTCAGCCCAGTGCTTCCCATGATGTATGCTACATATAAGTTAAGTAAGCAGAGTGACAATATACAGCCTTGATTTACTCCTTTTTTCCTATTTGGAACCAGTCTGTTGTTCCATGTCCAGTTCTAACTGTTGCTTCCTAACCTGCATACTGATTTCTTAGGAGGCAGGCTAGGTGGTCTGGTATTCCCGTCTCTTTCAGAATTTCCCACAGTTTATTGTGATCCACACAGTCAAAGGCTTTGGCATAGTCAATAAAGCAGAAATAGATTTTTTTTTTTTTTGGAACTCTCTTACTTTTTCCATGATCCAGCAAATGTTGGCAATTTGATCTCTGATTCCTCTGCCTTTTCTAAAACCAACTTGAACATCAGGGAGTTCTCGGTTCACGTATTGCTGAAGCCTGGCTTTGANTTTTTGGAACTCTCTTACTTTTTCCATGATCCAGCAAATGTTGGCAATTTGATCTCTGGTTCCTCTGCCTTTTCTAAAACCAACTTGAACATCAGGGAGTTCTCGGTTCACGTATTGCTGAAGCCTTGCTTTGAGAATTTTGAGCATTACTTTACTAGCATGTGAAATGAGTGCAATTGTGCTGTAGTTTGAGCATTCTCTGACATCGACTTTCATTGGAATTGAAATGAAAACTGAATTTTTCCAGTTATGTGGCCACAGCTGTGTTTTCCAAATTTGCTGGCATTTTGAGTGCAGCAGTTTCACAGCATCATCTTTCAGGATCTGAAACAGTTCAATTGAAATTCCATCACATCCATTAACTTTGTTCATAGTGATGTTTTCTAAGGCCCACTTGACTTCACATTCCACAATGTCTGGCTCTAGATGAGTGATCACACCATCATGATTATCTGGGTCGTGAATGTCTTTTTTGTACAGTTCTTTCGTGTATTCTTGCCACCTCTAATTAATATCTTCTCCTTCTGTTAGGTCCCTACCACTTCTGACCTTTATCGAGCCCATCTTTGCAAGAAGTGTTCCCTTGGTATCTCTAATTTTCTTGAAGAGATCTCTAGTTTTCCCATTCTGTTCTTTCCTCTATCTTTTTGCATTGATCGCTGAAGAAGTCTTTCTTATCTCTTCTTTCTATTCTTTGTAACTCTGCTTCAGATGGTTATATCTTTCCTTTTCTCCTTTGCCTTTCGCCTCTCTTCTTTTCATAGCTATTTGTAAGGCCTCCCCAGACAGCCATTATGTTTTTTTGCATTTCTTTTCCTTAGGGAAGTTCTTGATCCTTATCTCCTGTACAATGTCACAAACCTCATTTCATAGTTCATCAGGCACTCTATCTATCAGATTTAGTCCCTTAAATCTATTTCTCACTTCCGCTGTATAATCATCAGGAATTTGATTTAAGTCATACCTGAATGACCTAACGGTTTTCCCTACTTTCTTCAATTGAAGTCTGAATTTGGTAATATAGAATTCCTGATCTGAGCCACAGTCAGCGCCTGGTCTTGTTTTTGTTAACTGTATAGAGCTTCTCCATTTTTGGCTTCATAGAATATAATCAATCTGATTTTGATGTTGACCATCTGGTGATGTCCATGTGTAGTCTTCTCTTGTTGTTGGAAGACGGTTTATGCTATGACAAGTGCATTTTCTTGGCATAACTCTATTAGTCTTTGCCTGGCTTCCTTCCACATTCCAAGGTTAAATTTGCCTGTTACTCCAGGTGTTTCTTGACTTCCTACTTTGGCATTCCAGTCCCATATAATGAGAAAGACATCTGGAACCTAAAAACTCAAGGGTTCTCTTCCAATGCCAGGAAATTATCTAGCTGAAAAAAGAGAAGCCCTGTCCTCTTTCAAGGGCAAGAGAGTGGGTTTGGTGTGGTGGGTATGAAGGGTGAGGAGGGCAGGAAGCAAGCTTACTCCCAATTGATCTGCACTTGAAGACTCAGCACGGGCTGGATTCCCCAGGTCTTCACTGTGTATCTTCATACTGAACCCCAGAAGATTCTTCTAGGCAGGGACTCATGCTTTCTTAAATCCATGTCAAGGGTGTCAGGTCACACCCTGGTCCTCCTCCTTCTCCTTTCTTCCTTTCTTCCCCCTCTTCTCTTTCTTCCTTTGCAGCATCTAGATTATATCTCAGGCTTTCCCTCTCACTGCCTTTATAACCTTGTGCACACAGATTCATGGGGGGGGAGGGGAAGAGGGAGGATTTCCAAAAGAAATATGTGTATTTCCATTTATTATAAGGTAACAGAGACATGGAACTAGAACAAAAATGATGTTCATTAATTAACATGATCTGAAGTGCAGAAACCAGATATAACAAAAATTACTGTTATCAAATCAAAATGTAATTGCTTTAAAATTACAGAATGTATGTACATTATATGAAACAGGGGAAAAATAAAAGGAGACCATTTTAAAGAGCTCATTTTATACTCTTATAACAAGCTTGATGGTCAGTGCTCTGCCTAGTTGCTCAGGTGTGTTTGACTTTTTATGATCCCATGAACTGTAGCCAGCCAGGCTCCTCTATCCATTGAATTCTTCAGGGACAAACGCTGGAGTGGGTTGCCATGTCTTTCTCCAATGTTGGTGAGTATCAGAACCCAAGGCTAGGGACTTTCCTGGTGGCCCAGTGGTTCAAAATCTGCCTTTCAATGCAGTAAATGTGGGTTTAATACGTGGTGGGAAGGATCCGACATGCTCCAGGGCAGTAGAATGGACAAAGGAGACTATGTCACGACTAAGATCCAAAACAGCCAAATAAGTGAATAAAACTAAATTCTTTTTAAAGCTCTATGTTCTTTACAGTCTTCTGGATATATTTGAAAGCATGATATTAACAGTTTTATTTATTTACTTCTGGATATATTTGAAAGCATGATATTAACAGTTTTATTTATTTATGGACACCATGAGACTTCCCGCAGGAGCTTAGTTTCCTGACCAGGGACTGAACCCCAGGCTGAAAGCACTGAGCACTAACTACTGGTTTTCCAGGGAATTCCTAGTTTGATTTACTTAAAGGACTTATGTTTACTGTGTGCCAAAATGTACATTCTTTGCAATGCTTATACTTATAATGAAAATATTTTGGATATCAATTTTAAAATATTTGCAAAACTTAAGGAAAAAGGAACATTTGACTACCTATTTATGTTTCTAGGCTTCCCTGATGGCTCAGCAAGTAAAAAATCTGCCTGCAGTACAGGAGATCAGGGTTCAGTTCGTGGGTCAGGAAGATTTTCTGACGAAGGGATTGGCTGTCCACTACAGTTATACTTGCCTGAAGAATTACATGAACAGAGGAGCCTCGTGAGCTACTATCCATGAGTTTGCAAAGAGTCAAACATAACTGGCTGACTAACACTTTCACTTTCATATGCTTCTAAAGATTGCTCACATCTCAGAATCACCAGGGACATTATTAAACATAGAGATTCCAGGGCTGCATATCTCACCTAGGAAACTCAAATTGCTCTAGAAGGGGACCTAGAACTATTAAAGTTCAATGTTTGCCTCACCTGATTCTGAAGTGAAGTGTACCCCAGGGTGTAAAATCATCCAATATTTTGGGAAAGATTGATTTCTGGTGGCTCAGCAGTAAAGAATCCACCTGTTAATGCAGGAGATCTGGGTTCAGTCTCTGGATCGGAAAGATCTCCTGGAGGAGGAAATGACAGCCACTTCTGTATTCTTTTTTTTTTTTTTATTAGATATCAATTTTGTGAGAGTTCTTTTTTATATTTTTTTAAATTTATTTATTTTTTTAATTACAATACTGTATTTGTTTTGCCATACATTGACATGAATCAGCCACAGGTGTCCACGATCTCCCAATGCCAAAGCCCCCTCCCACCTCGCACCCCACATCCTCTCCTTGAATCATCCCATGCACCAGCCCCATGCGTCCTGCATCCTGTATTGAACATAGACTGGTGCTTCATTCTTACAAGATAGAATACATGTTTCAATGCCGTTCTCCCAAGTCATCCCACACTCTCCCTCTCCCTCAGAGTTCAAAAGTCGGTTCTATACCTCTGAGTCTCTTTTGTTGTCTCACATAGAGGGTCTTTACTATCCTTCTAAATTCCATATATATGTGTCAGTATACTGTATTGGTGTTTTTCTTTCTGGCTTACTTCACTCTGTATAATCGGCTCCAGTTTCATCCATCTCATTAGAACTGAGTCAAATTTATTCTTTTCAAGGGCTGAGTAGTACTCCATTGTGTATATGTACCACAGCTTTCTTATCCAGTAATCTGCTGATGGACATCTAGGTTGTTTCCACGTCCTGGCTATTATAAAAAGCGCTGCAATGAATATTGGGGTACATGTGTCTCTTTCACTTCTGGTTTCCTTGGTGTGTATGCCCAGCAGTGGGATTGCTGGATCATAAGGCAGTTCTATTTGCAATTTTTAAGGATTCTCCACACTGTTTTCCATAGTGGCTGTACTAGTTTGCATTCCCACCAGCAGTGTAAGAGGGTTCCCTTTTCTCCACATCCTCTCCAGCATGTATTGCTTGTAGACTTTTGGATCACAGCCATTCTGACTGGTGTGAAATGATACCTCATTGTGGTCTTGATTTGCATTTATCTGATAATAAGTGATGTTGAGCATCTTTTCATGTGTTTGATAGCCATCCGGATATCTTCTTTGGAGAAATGCCTATTTAGTTCTTTGGCCCATTTTTTGATTGGTTCGTTTATTTTTCTGGAGTTGAGCTGCATAAGTTGCTTGTATATCTTTGAGATTAGTTGTTTGTCAGTTGTGTCATTTGCAATTGTTTTCTCCCATTCAGAAGGCTGTCTTTTCACCTTATTTATAGTTTCCTTTGTTGTGCAGAAGCTTTTAATTTTAATTAGATCCCATTTGTTTATTTTTGCTCTTATTTCCAGTATATTGGGAGGCGGATCATAGAGGATCCTGTTGTGATTTATGTCGGAGAGTGTTTTGCCTATGTTTTCCTCTAGGAGTTTTATAGCTTCTGGTCTTACATTTAGATCTTTAATCCATTTTGAGTTTATTTTTGTGTATGGTGTTAGAAAGTGATCTAGTTTCATTCTTTTACAAGTTGTTGACCAGTTTTCCCAGCACCACCTGTTAAAGAGACTGTCTTTACTCCATTGTATATTCTTGCCTCCTTTGTCGAAGATAAGGTGTCCATAGGTGTGTGGGTTAATCTCAGTGCTTTCTACTTTGTTCCATTGATCTATATTTCTGTATTTGTTCCAGTACCATTCTGTCTTAATGAATGTGGCTTTGTAGTAGAGCCTGAAGTCAGGCAAGTTGATTCTTCCAGTTCCATTCTACTTTCTCAAGATTGCTTTGGCTATTCAAGGATTTTTGTATTTCCATACAAATCTTGAGATTATTTGATCTAGTTCTGTGAAAAATACTGCTGGTAACTTGATAGGAATTGCATTGAATCTGTAGATTGCTTTAGGTAGTATACTCATTTTCACTATATTGATTCTTCCAACCCATGAGCATCATATATTTCTTTATCTATTAGTGTCCTCTTTGATTTCTTTCATCAGTGTTTTATAGTTTTCGATATATAGGTCTTTAGTTTCTTTAGGTAGGTATATGCTTAAGTATTTTATACTTTTCGTTGCAATGGTGAATGGGATTGTTTCCTTGACTTCTTTTTCTACTTTCTCATTATTAGTGTATAGGAATGCAAGGGATTTCTGAGTGTTGATTTTATATCCTGCAACTTTACTGTATTCGTTGATCAGCTCTAGTAGTTTTCTGGTCCTGAGAAATCCCATGGACAGAGGAGCCTGGCAGGCTACATTCTATGGGGTCACAAAAGTCTCAGACACTACTTAGTAACTAAACCACTACAATGAAAGTGAGAGTTTCTCAGTTGTTTCCAACCCTTTGTGACTGCATGGACTATATATAGAGTCCATGGAATCCTCCAGGCTAGAATACTGGTGTGGGTAGCTTTTCCAGGGGATCTTCCCAGCCCAGGGATCAAACCCAGGACTTCCACATTGCAGGCAGATTCTTTACCAGCTGAGACACAGTGGGAACTCAAGCAACAATACCCAAGAATCTACTCATTCCGGTGACCCTAAGTACTGAGGGTCAGGAATTCATTTTTTTTCTTCATGTGACACACTGAGCACCTGTGTTGGGAGGAGCAGGCAATTGACAATTCAATAAACCAATCAGATGTTGTAGCTTGAGCTAGGAGCTTCATCTTCCCTACCGCCCTTCAGAGAGTCTAGGACCTCCACACCCTCTTTTGGGGCTTCTGGATGTCCTTCATATTGAAAGAGGTTAGGGTATAAGCAAAGTTCTGAGATCTGGATCCAAATTTCTCAGTTTGTGCCACATTTTCATCTCTCCTGGGCTGTGCTTCTTAACTCTCAGTGAATCTAAAGAATTACCTATATTTCTTATGCAAAAATACATTCTCATCCAACAGTTGCGACTGGGGCCAGAGATTCTAAGTTTCTCACAAGCTCCAGGTGTTGCCCAGGCTGTTTAAGTTGTCCATATTTAAGCGTGAGCAACAATGGAAACAGTGTCAGTCTTTTTTCTTTTTTTTTTTGGGGGGGGGGTTGGGGGCGCTCCAACATCACTGAAGATGGTGACTGCAGCCATGAAATTAAAAGACGCTTACTACTTGAAAGAAAATTTATGATCAACTTACATAGTATATTCAAAAGCAGAGACATTACTTTGCCGACTAAGGTCTGTCTAGTCAAGGCCATGGTTTTGCCTGTAGTCAGGTATGGATGTGAGATTTGGACTGTGAAGAAGGCTGAGCACCAAAGAATTGATGCTTTTGAAGTGTGGTGTTGGAGAAGACTCTTGAGAGTCCCTTGGACTGCAAGGAGATCCAACCAGTCCATTCTGAATGAGCTCAACCCTGGGATTTCTTTGGAAGGAATAATGCTAAAGCTGAAACTCCAGTCCTTTGGCCACTGCATGCGAAGTGTTGACTCATTGGAAAAGACTCTGATGGTGGGAGGGATTGGGGGCAGGATGAGAAGGGGACGACAGAGGATGAGATGGCTGCATGGTATCACTGATTCAATGGACATGAGTCTGAGTGAACTCCGGGAGTTGATGATCGACATGGAAGTCTGGCGTGCTGTGATTCAAGGGGTTGCAAAGAGTCAGCCACAGCTGAGCGACTCAACTGAACCAGAGAGCTTCTGAAAACTACCGATGTTCTGTTTGATTCTGCCAGTCTTACTCCATACCCACAGAATCAGTAATTCCAAGAATGGGACCAAGGAGTCAACGTTATTAAAGGTCTCAGATATTTTTAAAGAGCAGGTAGGGTGCAAATGACCCATTCCAGTGTTCTTGCCTGAAGAATCCCAGGGATGGGGGAGCCTGGTGGGCTGCCGTCTCTGAGGTCGCACAGAGTCGGATATGACTGAAGTGACTTAGCAGCAGCAGCAGCAGCAGTAGGGTGCAAATATGTAGCCAGGCAAATCATAATACTTTCAATCCTGTTTTGGGCTTCATTGTGTCCTGCAAATTCCATATGTTTGAGGGGACTTTCCCAAAGTTCCAGTGGCTAAAACTCTCCACGCCCAGTGCAGGAGGCTGGTCTTCTCTCCATGGTCAGGGGACCAGATCCCACATGCTGCCAGGAAGACCGAGAACCTACATACCACAACTAACACCTGGTGCTGTCAAATAGATTAATTTATTAAAAAAAAAAGTATCTGTAGAATTCCTAACCCCCAACACTTTAGAATGTAATCATATTTGTACATTATACCATTAATGAGGCAATTAAGTTAAAACGAGTTCAATAGATTGGGCACTAGTCCAATCTGACAGTTCTCTGTATAAAAAGAGAGAGGGAAATTCCCTGGAATGCCAGTGGTTAGGGCTCATATCTTACACTGCCAAGAGCCCAAATTCAATCCCTGGTCTTAAAACTAAGCTCCAGAAGAAAAGCAACACGGCCAGGAGGGGAAAAAAAAGAGACAAAATTAGGACAAACAATACATCAAGGATGCATGGACATAAAGGGACAGGAGGACACAGAATGCAGGTGTCTGCTCATCAAGGAAAGAGATTTATGTATACACCACACTGTCAACACCTTGATCCTGGACTTCTAGCCTCCAGAATTGGGAGAAAAAAATTTCCTGTTGTTTAAGTCTCATGTATTTTTGGTGGCCACATTAGTACATTAATGTGTTCTTTAGATCAGGAATCCCTAGAGAGGGCTCACCTCAAGGACAGTAAGTGGTATGCAGGTGATGACTCAGTCTCAAACATCAACACACCTGACTCCCAAACATCAACAAATGCCCACCCACCCAGATTCTCCAGGACACAGCCTGCCTCTGTGGACCCCTTCTTGCAGACCACAGCCGCTAAACATCCCCATCCAACTTTCTTTCTGTCCCCAACTGGTTTTACTTCTCTCCTAGACTGTGAGGGACAGAACCTTGAGAACAAAGAGAGTCCTGTGCTGAAACCATCCTTGATGTGAAGGGGAGTATGTGTTTTATCAGAAAAAAAAAAAAAGATGGGGGGGAAACAACTGCTGTCTAGCAGAACTGATCACCAGGTGTACAGAAAAGTCTTCCCATGTTAGATTAGGAAGGAGTAGAGTAAATGATTTTACCCTCTTCTTCAGGAAAGGTTTCTGGGAAAGAGGAAGCATGCTTTCGGTAGATGGGTTGAGGGCAGATGAGTTTATCAGAAGGCATTTAGATCTGTTGCCAGGAAAGGAATATGAGTGGGGAGGGGGTACGCTGTCCTTCAGTTCTCTCTACCACCAGAAGTTTCTATGGTATGAGCCATGGTCACAGGGCTCCCAGCGGTCAGGGAGAGAGGAATGTTTGGTGATTTCATCAAAGCCTGCCCCTTGAAATCCTGCCTCTTGGCAGGAACATCAGAATTCTGGGCCATCTGCCTGGCTCAAGAAATAACTTACTGGGAACACTCTGGTAGCCCTGGAGTGGTTATGACTCTTCACTTTCACTGCTGAGGGCTTGGGTTCTATCCTTAGTTGGGGAACTAAGATCCTGCAAGCTTGGTTGCCTAGCCAACAAAAGAAACATAAACATGACCTATTCCCACCTTTCCTTCTGTGGACAACCCCAAGGCCAGCTCCAGTCCAGGTTTATTGCTATGGTCAAGGAGGAAGCTCCCTGGGCTTGTGGCCGTGGAGTGACATGGGGTTAGCCTGAGTGTCTGCCAACAGGGCTGGGTGTCTTACACCAACTTAGAACCTAGTACCCAGGAGGAGATCAGGCCCTTGGGACACAGGCTGGTGTCTGCTGACCTACAGACCAGGGCTGTGTGAGAAGTGGACTCTACAAGGTGTTCAAAAGGCACACTTTTCAATAGAGCACTAACCCAAGTGGCCAGCCTCTATCCACTTCCTCTGTCTCTAACGGAGAGCTTGGCTCTTCCATTTATCTCACAAATATATTATTCTACTCTTCTTGGAATAGCTTTATCTCAAGAGATTGTTATTGTTCACTTGCCCAGTTGTATCTGCAACCCCATGGACCGCAGCATGCCAGACTTCCCTGTCTTTCACAATTTCCTGACGTTTGCCCACAAGTGCATGTCCATTGCATTGGTGATGTCATCTGGGCATCTCAGTTTCTATCACTGTCTTCTCCTTCTGCCCTCAATTTTTCCCAGCATCAGGGGCTTTTCCAGTGAGTCAGCTGCTCACATCACATGACCAATATAGTGGACCTTCAGCTTCAGCATCAATCCTTCTAACATGTATTCAGGGTTGATCTCCCTTAAGATTGATTGCTTTGACCTCCATGCTGGCCAGAGGAATTACAGGAGTCTTCACCAGCACCACAACTCGAAGGAAACAATTCTTTGGTGCTTTGCCTTCTTTGAGGTCCAGCTCTCACAACTGTACACGATCACTTGGAAGACCATAGCCTTGACTATACAGACTTGAGTCAGCAGAGTAACGTGTCTGCTTTTCAACACACTGTCTAGATTTGTTATAGCTTTTCTGCCACGAAGCAACTATCTTTGATTTCATGGTTGCAATCACCATTGCAGTGATTGTACAGCCCAAGAAGAGGAAATCTGTCAGTACTTCCACTTTTTCCCCTTCTATCTACCATGGAGTAACAGGGCTAGATGTCACTATCTCAGTGCTTTTAGTACATGGTTTTAAGCCTGCTCTTTCACTCTCCTCCTTCATCCTCACCTAATCAGTGCAGAGTGTCTGGCTTCCTGCTGCTTCTTCACTCAGTTCTAATTCCCTGAGTAAGAAATCATAAAAGGATGGTCTTACAGCTTAAATGCAAGGGTGTGACACAGAGGGACCAAAATATAAGGGACCTTGGCACACTGAAAAACTCAATCAATGATGAGTTTCACTGCCTCCTTACCCACAGGATTAAAGATTAAGTCAACATATTAGTCAGTTCTGTCTGACTCTTTGTGACTCCATGTACTGTAGCTGAACAGGCTCTTCTATAGAATTCTCAAAGAAAGAATACTGGAGTGGGTAGTCACTCCCTTCTCCAGGGGATCTTCCTGATTCAGGGGCTAAGCTTGTGTCTCCTGCATTGCCGATTGGATTTCTTACCATCTGAGCCACAAGGAAAGCTCAAATCAAGGTGATGCTAATTTCCAGGACATTCCTAGATCAAAACTTTGGTGGTCCATGCAGGCCCCAGCTCCTTCGGACACAAAAAGTGGTATATTTGGAGCCCTCCCCTCTAAAGGGGTGCCGTTATTTTGTTTAGTTGCTAAATCTCTGACTCTTAGAGGACTTGGTCTCATCAACGAGCTCTAACTAACAGAATTAGTTAAAATCATTAGTGCAGCCAGGTTGGCAGACAACCAGGATTTTGAGGAAATTTTAACTTTATCATATGGGTTAAGGTAAAAACTTAAGGATCACGGTTGTGGGTTTTTTGTTTTTTTTTTTTTTTTTTTTTTTTAGTTACAGATGAATGACACCAAGGAGAAAAAAGCCAGCGTACACTCAACACTGGAATACTGAACACAGAAGTGACATTTTTTGAAGACTGGGAATAGATTTCCATTAGCCTTTGAATAAATAATTGTGTGTGAAACTTTTAATTAATGTAAAAACAAAATAAAACCTGTGGGATATTAGTGGTATAAAAGCACATTCAGACAATGGATTCAGGGATGTTGGGCTGTCTCTTAGAAACTGGAGGCTTCCCTGGCTGCTCAGGTGGTAAAGAATCTGCCTGCAATGGAGGAGACCCAAATTCAATCCCTGGGTTGGGAAGATTTCTGGGAAAAGAGAATAGGTACTCACTGCAGTATTCTCACCTGTAGAATCCCATGGGCAGAGAAGCCTGGCAGGCTATATGCCATGGAGTCCCAAAGAGTCATATCTGGCTGAGCAGTGGGAAAGTAGACACGGGCTGGTGGGTCCCAGAGGCTCCATTTGGTCCTCAGGTGAATATCCTCCAGGACTCTGGGCCTGATTTTGCAGAGTGAACGTGTCTTGGCACTTCCCAGGGTCCAAGATGGAGGCTTTACATATGCAGAATTCGCTCCAGTCCAGGACCTGGGTGAGGTTAGCATTGAGGGTCCCTTGGAAGAAGGTTCCCTTGGAAGAAGGTTCCCTCCAGTGGTATTTACTCCTGGACACTTAGTTTATTCCAGGCCCCGAGGACACCCCTTGTATATGATGACAGATTGAATAGCCTCAGAAATCAGTGAGGAGGTCGAAGCCCTGGAAATGATAACTACAGGGAGTGGGTAAATGGTGCCCTGAACTCCTGTAGCTGATTCTTGCCTGTCAGAGAGCATCTTGGCCCTTCACATGCAGGCCCTTTTACTTAGCCACTAATAGGAGAGTCATGTGTTTAAAGGGGAGAATCATCATCACAGATCACAGAGGACATCAAATGACTGACACCTAAGTACCCTTTATTTATTTGGAACAGTTCAACGTGGGTAACGACACCATCAACTTCCCAAGCCCAAAACTACCCCGCCAAAATTCAGATTCATATGTCTAACTTTGTAGGAACACATCTCTCCAAAACCCCACCACCACCTCCCACACGGCCTAATCTAAATCACCTTTTTTTTTTTTTACCCCCAAATGCATGGAACAATTGTCTGAAACTGTGGTTTGTGTTCCTTCTAGATGCACTGAGTTCTGGGTGGCAGTATCCCAGTGCTGGGGGCAAAGCCTGCAACTTGTGAGCTGGGCTAGACAGGCATGTAGCAGGGGCACAGGATGGGCTCAGTATTATAGAAGATCTGGTCATTGCAGTGTGGACAGGGGTTGGTGCTGAACCACACCATGCTGGGTCTCCCAGACTTGCATAGCAGCTGCTTGAGCTGGGTATGCTGCTGAACCAGGAGGCTCAGGTACAGGGTGCCATGCACATCCTCATAGCTCTCTAGGGGTACAGGGTACAGCACATGGCTCAGCTTGCACAGCTCCACAGTGCGGTGCAGCAGGCTCTCCAGCATGGCTATGAGATGGGGTTGTCACAGAGGCTGAAGGTGGTGAGCTCGGAGCAGCAGCTCAGGGAGGGCAGAAGGGCACTGAACTGGGAGACCATGAGGCCGCACTCACCCAGGTCCAGATCCTGCAGGGTGGCCGAGGTCCTATCAACCCAGAACTGTAGGCGCTCCAAACTAAGGCTGGTCAGGTTGACACCAAGGCCCAGGTCTTCAGCAGGCTTACACTCGGGAACTGTGACAGGTACGTCAGGTCTCACTCCTAAATCAGGCAGGAGAGACAGGGCAGTCAGCCCCAGGGGCTGAGGTCCAGATGGAGGGATGTGGGGAGGAGAGGCCTGGTTCACCAGAACACAGGGTATTTCACTGGCTTGGAGCTGGCCTCTCACCTTCTTGATGGTAAGGCAGGGGGTCTTCTGGGGGGAAGGTCATGCTCATGTGGGTATGGCCTCCCCCTGCACAAAATGATGAACTATTGTCAATGTGGGAAACAACCAGTAAACAAATGTTATTTGCCTATTTCAGCTTACTAGTATTTGCTTAGCAGAAATTAAGATTTTTTACAGGACACGACTAGTTGAATTCAATGACAGGATTGTTACAGTGGGCATGGCTGGTGGGTCTCAGCATTATAGATGATCCTTCGGTGAATATCCCCCAGATATTCAGGGGCTACAAACCATCTATCATCATCTACAATTATTTCTTCTTTTTTTCTTCCTTTCTTCTTGTTTCTCATTGAACATAATTATACCTAATGTTTACAGTTTGCAGCTGCCAAAAAGGGAATGAATGCAATTCATTCATACAGTCAGACTAGGCTGCATTCTTTTGTCACTGTGTTCAAGGCAGAATGATAACTTGTTACTGAGGATTTCCTATGTATTCAGAAGTCTTAGAAGAAAATAATAATTGTAATTTGGACTTAGAGAGATTGGAGCCACTTTAAAAATGGTGCTCATTTGAATTTTTATCTTCTCTGGAGTGCTTAGGAGCCACAATTTCCCCTCCTAGTACCTCCTTGTCATCTCGAGAATCACCTAGTTCCCTCAGCTCCTCTGGAACCTAAAACAGATCAGGGCAAAAGTGGCAGGTGTGTGTGGGGGGGTGGGCATAGCTAGAGACAGAGCTTCTGACTCCAAATCTCAAACCTGATGGACCAGTGTCCTCCTTGCTTAGTTATCTGTCATAACTTCAGCTAAGACATCAGTCTTTCGGAAAGAATTCCCAAGACTGTCACACCTAACCCACTATGTGGATTCCCAGCAAGAAGTCCCCTTTGACAGGATCTAACCTAGGCCACACCTCTGACATAACCAGGGAGGTGACCTGACAAGATGCCAGGAACAGAACAGTGGCATCGTGAGGACTTCTGAGCTGCCTAGACACCCTGGCAATGTCCCTAGTGGGCACAGAGTAGACGTCCTGATGGTAACGAAATGAGACGGGCCCATTCTGGTCTATGGAGCTGGCGCCATGCCTTATCTGAGCACCTGATGTAGGCTGCCATTGAGGAAGGAGATGGAGTTCACGTAGAGCTCCTGAAAGTGGGGCAGGTTCAGGAACTGGGTCGTGAGCTTGGTGACACAGTGCTTCTTCTGATTGGGGGTGGTGGGTGGCAACATATGGATGTGCCAGAGCAGCAACTGGTGGAGGTTGTTCTTCCAGCCCAGATGCGGCGTGAACCTGCCAGCATGGCCAGCTTCCAGGTGTGGTTCACCTCCAGGTCCTGGGATGGAGTCCAGCTGCAACACCTTCAGGATCCTCCTGGTCTCTATATGGGCATAGAGAAGATCTTCAGCTTCTGGCAATGCGGGTGCAGCAGGATCCTCCTTTTTGGCCTTCTTAATCAGGTAGCTGAGGGTCTGGTCCAGGGTATCCTCCCTGAGGCACAGGTAGACCAGCACCTGTATAGGTGCCCATGCTGGCTTTAGCCCTGCCTGTGCCTCCACCCTGTGCCTCTCCTTCATGTGCTGGCTTGGTTTGGGCTTCAGCAGCAAGCAAATGCTGGCCATAATGCAGAACCACATGGTCCAGAAGTCCTGGTTGGCTTTTCAGTACAAGTTCAGAACCTGCAGTTTCCACCACCTGCAGGGCCACGGGGGACACGCTGAGCTGTGCACAGGCTGATGGGCACCAGGACCCCGCAAGTACTCTGCACTCCACACACCACAGCTCCTCCGGCTTCAGGACCCTCTTTGGTCCCCTCTTTAAGGCCCAATGGGGGTGGGGCACATGCCTTTTGTCCCCTCTGCCCCTCAACCAGTCCTGTACAACTGAATGCCTGTTCCCAGGTGAGCCCTCATCCTCCTGCCCTGGCTGCATCTTGCTCACACCCCCAGGTCCCACTAGTATGCCAGGTCGACCTTATCTGAGTTGGACCTCCTGAGCAAGCAGGTCATTGAGGTCATTGAGTGGAGCCTGGAAGGTCTTCAGATGAGGCTGGTGGTCCTTCATCAGGGCCCCTAGGGGAAGGGCTAGGCCGGCACCATCCCATTCAGGGCCTGGGTGTGCCTGCTAGCAAAGGCCACCAAAAAAAAAGCAGTGGGAAGAGCTCTATGGGCAGCTCCTCTAGGACTGCGATGGCCAAGGCCTCATTTCTCAGCACGCTATAGTCGGCCAGCTCCAGGAGTCAGGTCGGGCCTGGACGCCCATCCTGAAGAACCTACTCTGGAGCGAGTCCTAGGGGGATGTCAGAGAACAAAGGAGGGTGGGTTCTTCTCTGGCCAAGGACCCCTTGCCCCATCCATATCTACCAGCTGCTGCATTTAATCCCAGCCTTGCTGGCCTGTAGATATCTAGGAGTCTGAAATCTGACCACACTCTCTTCAGAGAAAGCTTCTGATTATTACTCAAGAGCTGAAAATAGGAATAAGGAGTTTAGCCCAACACAGGCTATCTCTAAACTCCAACCAGTAACTCGCACAATGGGTGTTGTTATGTCACTTAATAAAAAGACACACCTTTCACTGTGTGTCTCTTCTACAAGTGTTATTACCATTCAGTTCAATGGTGCAAAGCACTCACATTCAGAACAAAGCCACCACCATATAAAATATCCTACAGATTTTTTTTTAATTCCATGGAATTAAAAAAAAAAAACTTTTTAGCTTTTAAAACTAAAAGAAACCCCCAAAATCCTTTAAGCTAGTAAAGTCACAAAACCATAAAACGTATGAACTATAATCACTGGTAACAAACTAAAATGCAAAATGTCACCCCCAAATTCCTCCTAATTAGATGTCTTTCATTAAATAAATTCTAGGAGTTCCCTGGCCATTCAGTGAGGAGGATTCTGTGCTTTCACTGCAGGGACATGAGTACTATCCCCATGAGGGAACTATGACACTAGATGCTGTTTGATGTGACTCCATCCCCTCACTCTCACCTCACCCTACCCCATCCACACTGTGTCCCTCCTGTCAAATTCTTTTTGTTTAAGGAATATTGTAAACAGTCTGTACAAGTGGTGAAAATCAGAGAAGAAACCAACCTGTCAGGGATAAATGTAAAATTTCATGTAGATCAAATGCAAAGTGTGCAATTGCCAACGTGATGGAAAGTCAAAGAAAATTCTCAACAGGTTCATGGCCTGCATGGCCTGTCCCATGAAGACCTTGGCAGGTACAGCAGTCAGAGCCTGAGGCTCCAGCATGGAGCAGTGTGCTCAAGCCTGAGTTCCTCTTCACCTTCCAGGACTCACTTTTCAAATTCTGGCTGAAATGTCCATTTCAGTGCAGTCTTACTACTACATCACCATCTAGCTAAGGCTGAGTGTTTTTTGTTTGTTTGTTTTACTTTTTCACTACATAAAACTGATTTAATCTTAAATCTGTTCACAAAAGCANATGTCTTTCATTAAATAAATTCTAGGAGTTCCCTGGCCATTCAGTGAGGAGGATTCTGTGCTTTCACTGCAGGGACATGAGTACTATCCCCATGAGGGAACTATGACACTAGATGCTGTTTGATGTGACTCCATCCCCTCACTCTCACCTCACCCTACCCCATCCACACTGTGTCCCTCCTGTCAAATTCTTTTTGTTTAAGGAATATTGTAAACAGTCTGTACAAGTGGTGAAAATCAGAGAAGAAACCAACCTGTCAGGGATAAATGTAAAATTTCATGTAGATCAAATGCAAAGTGTGCAATTGCCAACGTGATGAAAAGTCAAAGAAAATTCTCAACAGGTTCATGGCCTGCATGGCCTGTCCCATGAAGACCTTGGCAGGTACAGCAGTCAGAGCCTGAGGCTCCAGCATGGAGCAGTGTGCTCAAGCCTGAGTTCCTCTTCACCTTCCAGGACTCACTTTTCAAATTCTGGCTGAAATGTCCATTTCAGTGCAGTCTTACTACTAGATCACCATCTAGCTAAGGCTGAGTGTTTTTTGTTTGTTTGTTTGTTTTACTTTTTCACTACATAAAACCGATTTAATCTTAAATCTGTTCACAAAAGCAAACTATAAAAGAAGAAAACCAACCTGAAGGTACATTCATTGAGGGAGTTTGGTTTACATGAAAATCACCCAAATGTTCATGTTCACATAGCTTTGTGAGGATGGTGATGTCACCTTAGAAGGAAAAGAAACAGAGTAAGATTCCTGAGTATCACACTGTCACTTATCATTATGTCAGACAGCAAAACATGTGCCCGTTCACGGGGGAACAGAGATGGAGTGGAGAGATGGTGGGTCCTCCAGATTTTGAGGGTCCAGGCTTCCCTGGAACTGGTCAGGTCAAAATGACACCTAGGAGCTGGCCAGGAGAACGGAGGGACCAGTCATTTGTAATGAAACCAAGGAACGTACCCAAGACAAGTGTGTTTTGTTTGGAGGAATTCAAAGACTTTTCTTAGGATAAGCTTGAGATATTGCCAGAAGAGAGAGTGGCTAAAAATGGACCAGGTGTCTCCCTGAAACCCAAGGCAAGGCTAAGTTCCACGCTTTCTCCCTCCCTGGAGGCAAAGGATATTTCCTCCCTGAAGCTAGGAAATTAAATTTAGGAATGTAGATTAGGAGAGGATGGAACTGTTTTTGTTGGCTAAACCTGGGACACACCTTGTACTGCCTGAAAGCCACTGAAGGCTTAGGGCCATGGACTTTCCTGAAGGGAAATAAACGTGGGCCCAGGACATAAATATGTGTCAGCAAATGGCTGTAGCCAGAGGCTCAGGCATATCCCTACACATCCCAGCCTGGTCTCTGTCCCATGACCTGTACCCTCAAGTCAAACGCTCCTTCCCAAGTGTAGCTAGATAATCTGATGTCCCCTCAGTGCCAGTGAACAAGGAATGCAAAGCACTTTTGAAACCCCCCACTCCCTCACCCCTCTTCCTCCCCTAAAGTTCTTACTTACACAGATTCTGATGGGAGCTCAACTTTAAGCACACAAATAAAATTCAAATTTTTCTTTGCTCAGCATTAATCACAGGTAGCAACACAGACTTGCTTCCTGGGGAGGTGCAAAACGTATATCAAAGGGTCTGGGGTGAAGCCCTTGCTGGGCTGGCTGACATGCTGGTTCTGCTGTGGTCTGAGAACAGAGATGGATAGAACCTCTCCACTCCTCACATTGTGATGCCCCAACAGTTCTATATGGAGGGTGAGAAGGTGGCCTTCCCTGAAGGACAGGGTACAATTTGCTAACTTCCTAGAGATGACATTTGTCAAATTCCTACCATCCCCATCAGCAGCTAGCAATGTAGCTGCCCCTTAAATAAAGCTAAAACACTAAAATAGGGTTAAGCTGGAATGTGCCTTGTGGGCATTTTGACTTCTGGCAATCACCTTGACCAATCAGCTGCAGGAGCTCAAGATTTGCAACAAAGATAATCATCAAGACCCTGATTAAGGAGCAGCCATGATGACACTGGCACTTTGCACCAGTACCTCAAATAACTTGCAGAGATAAGCTGAAGTTCACCCCTGGTTTCCTTTCCAGGCCAGTGAGCCTGAGACAGCCAAGGCAGGGCATGCTTGTCATGCTCCATGAAGGAAGAATGGGAAGACCCACTTAGACAAAGATGGATGGATGGACAGATCTGTCCCATTGAAGAGTAGGAAGAGCATGCCAACTTCACAGGGACATAGGGAAACAGGAAACAGCAGAGGTCTAAGCTTTGGCTGTTTCCATGGAAACTCAGCATCCAGGAGACCTAACGATGCAGAAGGGACCACTGTCTTTAAATGATCTAAAAATGGGAAGTATCAGCCAAAAAGTCTTTCTGTGTGAGGCAGGGGACAGGCCTCGGTCTACCTCCAGCTCCACAAAGTCTGTTTGTGCAGGGGACTCACTGGACACAGAAACACTTGGGTCTCATCTGCATGAAGGAGTGTTTATCCTTCCCAGTGTCAGGTCGGCCCAGGACGACTCCCAGGACTGAAGCATAAGTCAACATGGGGGACATTTCTATGTGTTTTTGTGCTGCACAGGCTGGTGCAGCCTCTGAGCTTGTTTAAGGGTTGGAAGAGTTCATTCCTTCTCTAGTTGCAGATTTCTTTCTGAGACTGCAAAGCATCTTCTCCCAGGGGCTTCCTTGGGGTCTTTGGAATGCATCTGTGCACAAAGAGGCACTAGAAATACTGGATGATGATGCTCCATGGCTTTTAAGGGAGACCACAGCCTGGCTGGTCCTCAGCAGCCCCAGACTGACAAGAAGTCCTGGGACCCAGCCACAAGCATACAAGATCCTACCTGGAGTTCCAGTATGTCTGTCTTCCCTCCAGTCTAGAATCAGATATCTTCTTAACCAGGAATAGTCTCCCCTCACTATGAGCCTGCTCTGCCTTTTCCTGTGCTTGGCAAGGCAGATTCAATGACATCTAGATCTCAACAAAAGAGGCTCCTTCCGTCTTTCTCCCCAGTGAAGACTTGCCAGATGTCCAGGTTACCCTAATTCTAGCCTGTTACTGCTCAGTGTAATGTCAAGAGTCAAAGCAGCAGTAAGGTGGAGTGGACAGGGAGTAGGAGGTTGAGGGTCCACTCCAGGCAGGTAGGACTTGGCAGGGGGTAGCCCCAAACAAGGGGGAGGAAGGAAATGATAACACAACTGGTCTGCTGGCCTGGTATCCTGGCTCTCAGAGATGCATCTCATTTGATGGAGTGGTGTTGGGATCACTGAGGGCACTGCAGCCTGCACTTGGGGGCTGGCAGTATTCCCAGGTGGTAGGGACAGAATAATAGAATAGAATGATCAAACAGCTTGAGACTTCAATAGGTAACTGTAGATAGAGAAGAAACTACAGGGTTTGGGGAGACCACAATAAGACAAATGACACTCCCGAAAGCAATGGTAAAATTCTGAAACATGTAGGCTTGATCGATTCATAAGGCAAAACAAGTCACTCAGCATCAAAGACAGCTTGGCTTGCTTAAGTCAAGCTAACATGCTTAGCAACAAAACCATGCAACAGATGCATGAGACATGGCCCAAAACAATAAAATAATGGTGGCATAAGATTTACATCCTGCCTAGTGAACTTCATGAGTTAATAAACCCGAAACATGCTCTTCATCCACTAAGACATGTTCTTTCCAGAATATGGCCCCAAACAATAAAACAATAACAGAAAACAAGAACTACAACCTGCCCAGTGGTCAACAAGTTAATGACGACCCAAAACAGGCTCTGGGAATACAAAACACAATCACTTATGGAGAGGTGACTTTTCAAAATGAAATACCAGCATTGTACTGAGACCTGAACATATTTTTCCCAAATAATATGGCAGGGAAGTCTAGTGTGCTGCAGTCCATGGGGCTGCAAAGAGTCAGATAAGACTGAGCAACTGAACTGAACTGAACAATGTTAGTCCTAGTCTGACCATATAAAGCAGAACAAGCAAACTTTCTTGCCGTACTTGGGGGAAGGGGAGGCACTGATGATGGAATCATGCTGTCTACTCAAGAAAAAGAAGATCCCCACCGTCCCACTCCACTCATCCTCTGATTGTGAAATTGTAACTGTGTACTCAGGGCAACACAATGCTGGTGAACATTCCAAGTATCCTACTCTAGTAAACAACTTATTTTCTAGCACTTCGCTTCTCACCTAATTTCTTTCTAGTATTAAGTGGTAGTCACTCTGTCATGTCTGGCTTTTTGTGACCCCATGGACTGCAGCCCAACAGGCTCCTCTGTCCATGGGATTCTCTAGGCAAAAACACTGGAGTGGGTTGCCATTTCCGACTCCAAGGAGCCTTCCAAATATACATAAAGGAAACTTCACTAATGTGCAGTACAGGATAATCCAGCTTAACCTGTTACAGAAAACTGTCTCATGAGGTTTTAAATTATATACCAGTTGTATACCTCTGCTTGGCCGATTGCTTATTTATTCAGGTTTAAAGGTGAATGGCCTGGAGCTATTTGTTCCATCATGAGACATAAAGGACTGCAGTGCCAGAGTTCTTTGGTGACCTGGAAACAACACCTAATGGTTACACAGTGTCCTACTCTGTTTCTCTTTGCCTAGGCTCCATGCCAGTGGCTGTCCCCACTTCCTACTTCCAAGGGCATATGGAGGGAGCAGTGAGACTGGACACACAGATGAGAGAGGCTCAGAGAGAAGTGAATTCCAGCAGCCTGGGAGGGGATGTTTCGCATGTTTACCAAGTGGCTGTGGCAGGGTTGGGGTATAATTCTCAGGGACTGGGAGGGATACCTCGTGAAACTATCATGTTCATCTTCTAGTTAGAAATATGTATGAGAGAGGTGACATACAATACAAGTATAACTAACACTGTTTTGTTAAGTAACATGCAACACAAGTATAACTAATGTTGTCTTATGTTAAATATAAAAGTTGATAGAGCAAACACTAAAACTTCTCATCAAAAGTAAAATACTTTTTTAAATTTAATTTTGTATCCATATGAAGTGATGAATGTTCACTAGACTTACTGCACTCATCACTGCAGGGTGGATGTAAGCGGATTCATGATGCTGAACCCCTTAAACTTACACAGGGTTATATGTCAATTCTACTAATATTTCAGTAAAACTGAAAAGATTAAAAATATAAAAAAAGTCATGATCTTCTACTCGGGGTGTCTGGACAAACAAAAACAAGCAAGTCTCAAAAATAATGGCAGGCAAACCTGATCTGTACCGTGGAGAGGGCCACCAGGGTAACCATTCATGCTGAAACTGCAAAGCCAACATTCATAATCTAAGACACAATTATGATATTTTTCCACAGCCATTCCATTTTTTTTTAAGTCAAGAACCCTGTTACACTAACTGTTGTAAATGTTTGTTGTTGTTCAGTTACTCAGACCTGTCTGGCTCTTTGAGACTCTATGAACCTTAGCACACCAGGATTCCCTGTCCGTCACTGTCTCCCAGAGTTTGCTCAGACTCATGACTATTGAGTTAATGATGCCATCCATCCATTTCGTCCTCCGTCATCCCCTTCTCCTCTTGTCTTCCATCTTTCCTAGTATCAGAGTCCTTTCCAAAGAGTCAGTTCTTCATATCAGGTGGCCAAAGTTTTGGAGCTTCAGCCTCAGCATCATCCCTTCCAATGAATATTTAGGGTTGAATTCTTTAGAATTAACTGGTTGTAAATGTTTAGACAAATAAAAATAGCAAAGATAATTTGTTTTTAGTACTTTTTCATCTTAAGCATTGAGAATTAAAGTGTTTTATTTCTTTCCAAAAATGTCAGCCAACAGTCCTTTCAAATCTGCTTCCTCTGTTCTCAGCACATCACTTTCAACTAGGGGTGAGGATTTTTCCAATGAACCACCTGGACAGTTGTCACCCTACTTCCTAAGGCTGGATCTGCTTTAAATGCTTCATTCTTTGTGCTTTCGGGCTTGATATTATCTCCAAGTTTCTCTATCTCTTCCAAGGGAAGTAACATTGCTTCTAAGGCATCTTCATTTCTTTTTTCAATAACAGGATCTTTATTCAAGTTTTTCCATGGGATGGGGAATGAGAGCCTGAAGCTGGATTCTAAATCAAAATGAAAACACTTTGTACTTGGCAGGACTTAAATCACCAAGTGTTTCACTTTCCTCAGCTCAGGTTCTTCCTCAAAAACAGAAACATCATCAGCAGGGGCCTTACCTTGCTTTTTCCTTTTCCTAGGCAAGGGCTGGGGCTCAAGAGAATGGCATACAGGAGCCCATGGAGAGTGACAAGGAATGATGCCTCTGGCCAAGTTCAGGCCTCCCTAAGCCATCCCTGGGCCAGTCTGGTGGGGCAGTGTGCCCAGAAAAGTCTCTGAGGACTGGAATGCCCTACTCTGTTTGTGGGCAGTGAAAATGTTAGGGACTAAGAGCAGAGAACAGGAGCCTCCTTTTGGAGAACACCACCCTCCACAGTCTAGGGACTCAGCTGTTCTGTGGCTATGGCTAGGTCATCCAGGAGGATGAGGCAAAAGTGCAATATTTGGAGAGAAATCCAGAAAGGCCTAGATTTACACCTTTCCTCAGCTCAACAGCTGTCCTCCAAGGGCTCAGACTCAGTCCATCTCCCAGGAGCAAACCTTCCAGTACTGCCTGCCCTTCACAGGGGCAAGTAAGGAGATTCAGTGATAGGGTATCTCCAGAAGAATCTGGGAAACAGCTGTGTGCAGAGGCCCCTCACACAGGTGAGGCAGGAGATATGAACGGTGTGAGGACCCTGGTCTGGTGCCATGACTGCAGAAGTAGAGCTCTGGGACTCTCCGCCATAGCCTGTAGCCTGGGCTCTGATCACACTTTGTCTGTACAGGAAGGCAACTGGCTGGCAGCACCAGGCTGATCCTTTTCTCCTTTTGCCTTGAACTCCTCTGGATTCATGACCTTGACCTCTTCTCTTTGCACACCTGCCTCCTCTCAGGTTCCTGGCCCCAGTTGATCCTGACACAGACATTCAATAGTCTGAAGCTCTGGTACAGAGGGTCTACATATTCCACTCTGGAGACAGCAGTGATACTTGGGGGTTACAGCCAGATTTGCTGGGATCAGCAGCGCCCACGTGCTAGTCAGCATTCCTATTGCATAACTTAGTCTTCACCCTTAGCATCCCTCTCCATTCCACGTCTGGCCACACGGACTCCCTGGCCTCCTCTACTGCAGCAAGAGGACTCATTCTGTTGCCTGAGTGCTTTCTTTCGAGGGGTGCCTCACACCCAGGGGTCCCACACGTAGGGAGATCAAAACTTCCTTGGACTCACCACCAGGCCTTGCCCAATTCCACACAGGGGTCGAGTGATTGTCGTCTGAAACTAGCCTCCCAAGCACAGGTTCTGAAGCTGACCATGGCTTCAGGAGTGGGGCCCCATCACACTGCAGCTGCCTCTTCAAAGATAGCAGCAGGATCAAAGCTCTCTTAGAAAAATGACTTGTGAAACTAAAGGGTGCTCATCGTCCTTCTGCCATGAGGGCCTCAGGCCATACTCTACCCAGCTCCACAATGACCAGCATGGAATGGGCACCAGAGGCGTGGCAAAGGGGACCAGCTTACTCGAAGATGACATCCACACACATTGGTTCAACTCACAATGGCCTCAGGTCTTCAAACACCTGGTTTTCCTGGTCTTCTATTCTCTTAGTCACCTGTGTGTATCCAAGCCTGTGAGCAAGAACCAAAATGCTTCCAAAACAAGAAGACAGTAGGTTAACGTGTATTTAGGAAGCTGGAGGATAAACTGAAAACTGGAGATTCAACTCCACCATGTAACTCTTATCTCAAAATCTGAGCAATTTCTCAGTGGCTGGACCAGCAGAAAATCGAAGTGCTTAGCTGGTGCTTGGGTCAAAGGGCCCTTCCTCTGTGGAAACTGAGCACCATCTCTCAGGCCCATTTCTGTCCCTTTCTCGGCCCACCATGCCCTGGCACCTCCAGAGGGTTGCATTGTCCAGTACTAAGTGATGGCAGAACCTGGTTCGCTGGATTATGGCATCCACATTGTGGCTCTGTGACCACTTTTGAGAGTATGTGGCCCCCTCACCTCTTTCCAGAGCACGAGGCCACAGCTGGCTCCTCACCTGCTTCAGAATCACTCCGGCACCTGGTCCCAATAACCCATTTTTCCGTGGCAAATAGAATTGGGGGTTCATTGGGAAGAACCAGGGGTTAGCTGAAGGTCACCTTGTGGGAAAGTGGGGTACCCAAGGCAGAAACCTAGGGTTTGTGCAGCCACCCCATACCACGTGGTCCCTTCTGAAGGCTGAGGCAAGAGAAGCAGTGACCCAAGAGTGTCTGAAAACCACGTGGCCCAACCAATCCCAGCTCCTGTTTCCTCCCAGAGCAAATCTCACCAGATTTTAGGGTCTCAAATGGGGTCTTCTGAGGAGTCCAGAAGGGATTTATTTTAAGAAGTGGGGAGGGGCATAGGGATAGGGGAGTGGTGGTGCCTGTGGTCATGCCCATCAGACTGGTAGGGGTGGAGAGTTGGGGTGGGGCTAGGGTGGGGCTAGGGCTAGGTGAGGGTGGGATGGGGGTGCAGTAGGTGGGTTCAGGTGGGGTGGGGAAGTGGGAAGAGGCCCTTTTGTCCCAGGGTTGCTTGGGGGCACAGGTAGACAGGTACACACAAAAGCTGCACAGATAGGAAGAATAGAGGGCCCCACTCAGAATGTTGTGGGCCTTAAGGGGTAGTTGGCTACCAACAGGGGCACACCATTGACCAGGAATGACCAAGAAAGTGGTTCTCCAAGTCAGCTGATCCCAGACATCCTTGTTTTCTGGTAACCTGAAGGAATGCAGAGGTAATGGACCAGGCCAACGTGACTGAAGCTATCCACGGTGACAGGAGATTATATAACACAGGCACATGTCACTCAGCTGTCCATGGCAAGTGCTTCCAACCTTCCCCAATGCTCTGCACATATGTCCCTGTCATGAAAAAATGCCAAGATTTTGTAACCTTTGAGGATAAGTCACAGACTTAGAAGCACATGATTGATGAGCAAGTGAAAGGAAATAACCAGGACAAAGAAAGTTGGGTCTTATCAAAATTAAGTTCCTGGAGAAGAAAGTTTGTACTTCTGCATATGTGAAAGTTAGCTCTCAGAGATGTTAGTGTGTACACGTGCATGTGTGTGCACATGTGCACACAGAAGTGCCTGCCAGTATGCTTGTGATTATGAGCTACCAAAACAGACCTAGTCAGGTGATGGAAGTTCGATAGCAAAAACATGAAAGTCATAGGGGAAGGTACATAGACTGTAGCCAGCAGAACCATGGAGCCAGGGTATCAATCCCCATTATCTCACTGAGTGAGCAAGTTCTAACTAGAATCACAGTGCATCCAAGATGCCTGCCTGAAAGGAGAGGCAGGAAGAAAGTGCCTGGGGGTGACCAGTGAGAGTGCACAGGAGCCGAGACACAGAACAGGCTGCAATCCCAGACACAGAGCCATGGTGGGGGACAAACAGCCCCTTGGACTCCCAACTACAAGGGCCTTTTTATCCTTCTTGAGTGCCAGACATTCTTTTCCTGACCTTGCCATAAGCAAGAACAACCCTTGCCTTTTTTGTGAGGTTTCAGAGATGGGTGAGCACTTCAGCATAAGCACCTGTTACCTGCATAGTCTTCCAGTTTGAAACATCACTCTGTACTCTGCAGAACACACATATTGGGTATCAGGTCTAGAGGATGGATGGCTTAGCTTGATCCTCTTGCTGCTCTTGGCCCCATAGGCTTGGGGGATTGGGCAGGCTTGGATGTATTCTCACATGGAAAACAGAATCACTTTGAAATGGCCTCGAAAGGGTAAATGGGCAGACGTGCATGTCTCCAGCACCAATGAGTCGTGGAGTTTAACGATTTCTCCTTAGCATCTCACTGGCACGCATTTGAACAAGTTTCAGGGACTTTCCTCATGCAAGCAGAGCATTCCCTGTTTTCCATCTGTGCAAAGTGTGGCCAAGCCTCCACAGGAGTAATGGCCTTTGTATCTGGGTGTCCAATGTGCTGTGGGTCACCCACCGTGGCTCTGTGTCTTGGATTGCAGCCTGTGCAGCATGCATGCTTGTTCAGAAAGGGAGGGAGGGTAGCCCTTCCCCTTCTGTAGTTCAGCAGTGACCACCTGCTGTTGGCTTTCAAGTGTGAGAAAGCACTCTCCAAACGTGTGGACTAAAAAAGTCTGAACTACCATTGGTGCAACTTACTCAGGAGGAGAAGGGCTTGCCTCCTCGACAAGGATAAGAGTATCATATGAGCTCTCCTGTCCAGACAGTGGTTAACAGTAACAGCATCACCTGAGGAGAGACAGAGACAAACAGACACAGGCCTCTGGTACACACACAGAAGGAGTGCCTAAACAGTGCTATGGCAGAAGCAAATAGACATAGAGTGAGCTCTGTACCCTAAGCTCTGGTGTCCCTGAAGAGTGGAGATCAACTGTAGCAAATGGTGGATTTTTTTTTCCTACTCCTCTAGCATCTAGACAGAAAGAGGTTCTCATACCATGGGAAAAAGTATCCACCCACTTGGTGCCCCTGCATATCCTTTGGATACTCAGGAAGAGCTCCCAGTTATTGATGGTCTGATTGTGGAACAGGAATCCATGGATGGAATTTTCAGAGCCAGGTTAATGACAGCCTCGGGTGCAAAGCCCGCTACCTTTCTGGAGCAGAATCTGACCATGTGGGGGTTCTGGAGCCCAGGAACCCCAGGACATGCCCTCTGGTCTAAGGGCGTGTCCATAATAGTGGGCCAGCAGCCTGTAAGTGCCTGATAGTCTAGGGCCATGCCTGTTGGGCTGATCTCCAAGGGCCCCTTCAACCTGTTCTGTGCTGTCTGCCACCCCCTTCTTATGTCTCAGGCCACCCCCAACGCAGAAGCCCTGATCTCAACAATCCTCCTTTCTCCCCACCCCCACTGAGCATGTGGCCCTGGCTATCTCCTCACCCACTTCTGTCTTCACTCCAGACCCAAGTCCTGATAACTTGTTTTAGGGCAGCAAATAGAATTGCAGGTGTGTGGGGATGAAACAGGGAATGGCTCAATGTCACCTTATGGGAAAGTGGGGTATCAAATTTGGATACGATTTGTGCCACTGCACTTAGCCACGTGGTTCCCGCTGAATGCTGAGGTGAGATTAGTGGTGACTCAGCATTGTCCGGAAAACACGAGACCCAGCCAATTCCAGTTCCTGTTTCCTCACAGAGCAAATGTCACAAGATTTGGTATCTGGAGTGTGATTCCCCCAGGGAGTCCAAAAGGGTATCATTTTAAGAGGTGGTGGAGGTGGGTGGTCATGGAGAGGTGGTGCACACAGAAAGGGGGTTGCCAGCGGCCATGTCGACAGGGCTGGAGAAGGAGGAACATTAGGATGGGGTTGGGTGGGTGGGTGATGCGGTGTGGGTAGAGTAGTGAGATGGGTGTGGGGGTGGGTGAACTAGCTGCATGTCCAAGGGGTGCTCGGGGCATAAGTAGACAGGTGTACACAGGAAACAACAAAGACAGGTAACAGAGGGGACCTCATTCAGAATACTGTGGGCCCTAAGGGGTGGTAGACTATCCACAGGGGCACAACATTGACCAGGAATGGCCTAGATAGGGGCACACGGAGAAAGCAGTTCTCAAGGTCAGCTGAGCTCAGAGGTCCATGATTTCTGGACCCCTGAAGGAATGCACAGGCAATGATCAGGCCAATGTAACTTGTACTGTGAAGCTGTCCAAGGTGATGGGAGAATACAGCACACAGGCACATGTCACTCAGCTGTCCAGGGCAAGTGCTTCAAACCCTGACTGGAGATCTGCAGGTCAGTCCCTGTCATGACGAAATGCCAACATTTTGTAACCTTTGAAATTAAGTCGCAGAGTTAGAAGAGAAACGTGACATGATTGATGACCAAGTGAAAGACAATAACTAGGGCAAAGAAAGTTGGGTGCTTACCAAAACTGATGTTCCTGGAGAAGAAATCTTGTACAGATGTGATTTTTGGACTGTAAAGACAGCTGCACATGGAAGAATTGACGCTTTTAAAATGTCGCTTGGACTGCAAGGATGCTAAAGAAAATCAGTCCTGAATATACAGTGGAAGCACTGATCCTGAAGCTAAAACTCCAATAATCTGGACCCCTGATGTGAAGAATGGACTCATTAGAAAAGCAAGACCCTGATGCTGGGAATCAATTATGCCAATAAGAGAAGAGGACAACAGAGGATGAGATGGTTAGATGGCATCACCGACTCGAACAACATAAGTTTGAACTGGTTCTGGTAGTTGGTGATGAACAAGGATGCATGACATGCTGCAGTACATGGGATCTCAAAAGGTTAACACAACTGAGAGACTGAACTGAATTGAACTCAAATGTAGAAGTACCCCTATTTTTACATGCAAACATAGTGATGCTTGTTTTCCTCCATGATCTATCACATTTTTTATTTTACTTCATGAAAATCTGGAAGCTGTTTTTCTTATGTGAAATTTGGACTTGTCTGTACAACACATATGAATCTAGGTGGTGGCGTTCTACCATAAATTGTGAAGTTCTGAATATTTCAAATGAGACAATCTTGGGACTATTTTTTGAAGATCTCGAAAGTGCATATGAAAAATGAAATTAGCTCTATTGCACAGGTGAAAATTTGGGCACCTCCATCTCTAAATGAAATAAGGAGATTGCTGGATTTTTAACAATATATACCAAAACAAAGGATTGATTCCATGAAGTGGGTAATGGTTTGCTTTTACTGTATCAAAACCTAGGTGCTAAGTCTCCATCATGGAATTTGGGCTTCTCTAGGCTTCATATTTGAGTTCTGAATGGAGATTTTCTTATAAGAAATTTGGAAGTCTCTATATTTCATATGAAGCACTGGTTCTTCAGCTACAGAAACATACAGTTCCCTTATTGCTTATGTGTCTTGGATATATGTATGTCTACCCACATGAGCTTGTTGCCCACGTTTGTGCATTTTTCTGGGTGGATGTATGTCCAACCACAGCTAACAGAGAGGAATATTACAGACTGTGCAATATGGAGCAAGCAGAAGGCAGCATCAGGCATCCACAGAGTGTGGAACACTAATCCATGCATTTCTGAGGTGGTCCTGTTCGAGACAGGAATAAGGAAAGAATGGCTAGTGACAACTCAGGACAGTGTGTTCATAAATTTGGATTTACATCAAGAGACATAAAGCTCACAGTTTCTGCTGTGTTGATCTGTGTGTGTTTACCAGGAAAAGGATATGGAAGGCATGAGGACCCATCCAGTGCAAACCCAGTGGTGTGGGGCATTTAAAGCATAGCTTGTGGACCTCTCAGTCTATGAGAAATGGTCTGGCCTGTGGAAATGGTGGTTATGGCTATAAGTGGATCCAAGTTTTTTAAGAGGTGAAGGTCCTTCAGAAAAGGTAGAGACTGGAAGGAGGAGAAACAGAAGATAAGCTACTGCACTGGATAAGTTTCCCATATTAGAGGAAGGATCTGAGACAGTGTTGCCTTGGGTCAGCCCATCAGGGGGCACAACTCTCTCTCTGCACTTCATAAACAATATCATCATGTGAGACAAATGTCATGATAAGGTAGTGTCCTTCACTGTGAAGGCACAGGCATCCTAGAAGAGAGGATGTGACCTTGCTTCTGTCCATGGGCTTCCAGCCTACCTAACAGTGCAGAAAGGTGAAGAATATACAGAGTTCAGATATAAGGATTCCCCTTTTGCCAGTTTGTGCCTGTGAGAAAGTGAAGATGGCAAAGTAGAGGGTATGAACTCATCTTTTCCTGTGAGTGTTGCAAAATTGCAGCTTGTTACTTAATAACCATTTACAGGAAATTGTTGGATTCCACCAAAAAAAAAAGGCAAATAAAGAAAAGAAAGAAAGAAAGAAGGAAGGAAAGAAAGAAATCATGTCCAAGGCAAAGGAAAAGTCAAAACAAGACTGTAGGAGGAGTGAATTTGCATTTACAGTTAATACCTATCAAACAAGCTGACAGTGCTCAATAAAACTTTTTTGTGCACCTATACCCAGGGATCCCACAAAGACAGAGTCAGAACTGCTTTTGAGTGATTGAGTGAAATCTGCAGAGGCATGGGCTAGCAATGGCCTGCAGGGAAGAGATGTGTCTGCTACCTTGTTCATAACCTTGTCCATGCAGTTTGTGATATAATCTCTCTCAGAGGAGGTAACCTTTAATCCATCAAGAAGTGTCCCAGCAAACAATCCATAAATTTCAGGATAATTATTCTAAAGAAATTTTTGTACAGGTAAGGAAGTTTTAGGACCACTACAAAATGCTCAACCTGGCGATCTGGAAAAGGAAGTGAGAATGCCCAAGGCATTTGACTTTGGAGGCCAGTTGGAACTGATTATAGAAAGCTCACAGGTCTGAAACAGACTGTTGGATGGCACAAACAAAACCTTGTGTTCATCTGGAGCCAAAAGTAAGCGCAGTGTTCCCACAAGTGAATGAGCCAGATTTGCTTGTGAGTGCCTAGAAGTCTCCGGTAGAGGCATGGTCCAAAAATGGGATGCAGCAGGATGATGGGCACTGAATACAAGAGGGCTTGCTCAAGTCATTTTCAAGAAGGTCCCAATTACTTTCACTACTCATAACATTTTTTTTTAATGTTCATGGATGTTCTCAAGGCAAGAATACTGAAGTGGTTTCAAATTCTGGAGCCAAAGCAAAAACAATACCCAGTGTGGATGTGACTGGTGATAGAAGCAAGATCTGATGCTGTAAAGAGCAATATTGCATAGGAATATGAAATGTCATGTCCATGCATCAAGGCAAATTGGAAGTAGTCAAACAAGAGATGGCAAGTGTGAACGTGGACATTCTAGGAATCAGTGAACTTAAATGGATTGGAATGGGTAAATTTAATGCATATGACCATTATAACTACTACTGCAGACAGGAATCCCTCAGAAGAATGGAGTAGCCATCATGGTCAACAAAAGAGTCTGAAATGCAGCACTTGGATGCAGTCTCATAAACAACAGAATAATCGCTTTTCGTCTCCAAGGCAAACCATTTCAATATTCCAGTTATCCAAGTCTAGGCCCCAAGCAGTAATGCTGAAGAAACTGAAGTTGAATGATTTTATGAATACCTACAAGACCTTTTAGAACTAACATCAAAAAAATATGTCATTTTCAAAATAGGGGATTGGAATGCAAAAGTAGGGAAGCAAGAAACACCTGGAGTAAAAGACAGATTTGGCCTTGATATGTGGAGTGAAGCAGGGCAAAGACTAATTGAGCTTTGCCAAGAAAATGTACTAGTAATGACAAATACCCTTTTCCAACAACACAAAAGAAGACTCTGCACATGGACATCACCATATGGTCAACACCAAAATCAAATTGTTTATATTCTTTGCAGCCAAAGATGAAGAAGATCTATACAGTCAACTAAAACAAGACCAGGCGCTGACTGTGGCTCAGATCTTTCAGATCTTGAACTCCATATTGCCAAACTCAGAATCAAATTTGAAGAAACTAGGGAAAACTGTTAGACTATTCAGGTATGACCTAAATAAAATTTCTTATGATTATACAGTGGAAGTTAGAAATAGATTTAAGGACCTAGATCTGATAGATAGAGTGTCTGATGAACTAAGGAATGAGGTTCATGAAATTGTACAGGAGACAGGGAACAAGACCATCCCCATGGAAAAGAAATGCAAAAACAAACAAACAAACAAAAATGACTTCTGGGGAGGCCTTAAAATAGCTTGAAAAGAAGAGAGGCAAAAATCAAAGGAGAAAAGGAAAAATACAAGTATCTGAATTCAGAGTTCAAGAGAATTGCAAGAGATAAGAAAGCCTTCTTCAGCGATCAATGCAAAGAAATAGAGGAAAATAACAAAATGGGAAATACTAGAGATCTCTTCAAGAAAATTAGAGATACCAAGGGAACATTTCATGCAAAATGGGCTAAATAAAGGGCAGAAGTAGTATGGAACTAACAGAAGCATAAGATATTAAGAAGAGGTGGCAAGATTACATGGAAGAACTTTACAAAAAAGATCTTCATGACCTAGATAATCATGATGGTGTGATCACTCATCTAGAGCCAGACATCCTGGAATGTGAAGTCAAGTGGGACTTAGAAAGCATCACTACGGACAAAGCTAGTGGAGGTAATGGAATTCCAGTTGAGCTATTTCAATTCCTGAAAGATAATGCTGTGAAAGCACTGCACTCAACATGTCAGCAATTTGGGAAACAAAGCAGTGGCCACAGGACTGGAAAACATCCGTTTTCATCCCAATTAAAAAAAAAAAATGCAAGGCCAAAGAATGCTCAAACTACCACACAACTGCACTCATCTCACAAGCTAGTAAAAAAAAAAAATGCTCAAAATTCTCCAAGCCAGGCTTCAGCAATATTTGAGCCTTGAACTTCCTGATGTTCAAGCAGGTTTACAGAAGGCAGAGGAACCAGAGATAAATTGCAACACCCGCTGGATCATGGAAAAAGCAAGAAAATTTCAGAAAAAAAATCTATTTCTGTTTTATTGACTATGTCAAAGCCTTTGAGCATGTAGATCACAATGAACTGTGGAAAATTCTGAGAGACCATGTGACCTACCACCTGAGAAATCTGTATGCAGATCAGGAAGTAACAGTTAGACTGGACATGGAAAAACAGACTAGTACCAAATAGGAAAAGGAGTATGTCAAGGCTGTATATTGTCACCCTGCTTATTTGACTTATATGTACATAATGGTAGTACATATGAGTACATCATGAGAAATGCTGGACTGGAAGAAACACAAGCTAGAATCAAGATTGCCAGGATAAATGTCAATAACCACAGATATGCAGATGACACCACCCTTATGGCAGAAAGTAAAGAGGAACTAAAAAGCCTCTTGGTGAAAGTGAAAGTGGAGAGTCAAAAGGTTCTCTTAAAGCTCAACATTCAGAAAACAAAGATTATGACATCTGGTCCCATCACTTCATGGGAAATAGATGGGGAAACAGTGTCAGACTTTATTTTGGGGGGCTCCAAAATCATTACAGATGGTGCTTGCAGCCATGAAATTAAAAGACAGTTACTCCTTGGAAGAAAAGTTTTGACCAACCTAGATAGTATATTCAAAAGCAGAGACACTACTTTGCCTACTAAGGTCTACCAAGTCAAGGTTATGGTTTTTCTTGTGGACATATATGGATATGAGAGTTGGACTGTGACGAAGGCAGAGTGCCAAATAATTGATGCTTTTGAAGTATGGTGTTGGAGAAGACTCTTGAGAGTCCCTTGTACTGCAAAGAGATCCAACCAGTCCATTCTTAAGGAGATCAGAACAGGATTTCTTTGGAAAGTATGATGTTAAAGCTGAAACTCCAGAACTTTGGCTACTTCATGTGAAGAGTTGACTCACTGGAAAAGACAGTGATGCTGGGAAGGAATTGAGTCAGGAAGAGAAGGGGAAAACAGAATGAGATGGCTGGATGGCATCATTGACTCGATGGAACTGAGTCTGAGTGAACTTCAAGAGTTGGTAAAGGACAGGGAGGCCTGGGGTGCTTCAATTCACAGGGTCGCAAAAATTCAGACACAAATGAGTGACTTAACTCAACTGAACTCATACCATATTTAGGCCTCACTTCCAAAAAAGGACCTGAACACAGCCACACCCATTAAGAATAAATTGGATTAAAGGCGTTTTAATAAGGCCCTATATATCAGAACAATTCACTTACAATCTGTCTATTCCATCAGGAAGATTCCACAAGACTCATCCTTATCTAACAAATGGCAGACAGAATGAAGTCCACAATCAGAGAAAATTAACCAAACTGATCAAATTGATCACAGCCTTCTCTACCTCAAGAAAACTATGAGACATGCCATGGTGGGACACCAAGGATGGAATGGACATGGTAGAGAATTCTGGCAAAATGGGGTCCACTGGAGAAGGGAAATGGAAAACCCCTTCAGTATTCTTGCTTCGAAAACCCCATGAACAATGTAAAAAACTAAAAATATTGGACAATGTAAGGTGAATTCATTCTCCAGGTTGGTGGTGCCCTATATGCTTCTGGAAATCATTAAAAAGGAAGCTATGGAGCCAAAGAAAAGCAACACTGATTTGTGGATATGACTATGTATAAAAGTAAAGTTTGATGCTGTAAAGAACATTATTTCATAGGGTCCTAGAATGTTAGGTTCATGAATGAAAGTAAATTGAGAGTTGTCAAAGAGAAAATGATAAGTGTGAACATCAGAATTTCAGGAATCAGTGAATTAAAATTCACTGGAATGGACAAATTTAATTTGGATGACCATTCAAAAGCCCAAGTGTTTATATAAATGCACAATGAAATAGGCAGGCATTGAGATAAAGCCTCATGTTCCTCTTAATAATTTTGGAATATAAAATATAACTATCAAGGTGAACAAGAAAATTTAATACTGAAATAAGAGATATGTAGGAATTTGTTGGCATCATCAACACAAATTTTAATATTTATTATCTTTCATGATCAGGCTTCTATTTGGTAGATCAGTTGTAATTAGAATGACTTTCATATAATGAAGATGGTTGATGAGTTGACCTTGAAAGAGAGGTAGAAGATGCATTATTGATTGTTGACACTGGGAACCATGCCTGCCAGCTGCAGTTTAGAAAATATTTATCCTTTAAAACAAAAAAAAATAATAGCCTCAAATAATACACCTCCACTAATAGCTTTAAGTAAATACCTATTCAAGTTTATTTTGCTCCTCATGTAACAATATATTGTATATCTACACCAATACCTCTTTAAGTGGCTACAAGATTTCTTTCTGGTACCAAATTGCTAGGAGAACTTAAAACTTAAATTTGTTACACTTAAAATGTCTTAGTATTCAGCTGTTCTCAACTTCAAAAAAAAAAAAGAAAAATATTTCAGCAGCATATTATCTCAATTTTAAAGTCAGTTTTAGCTACCTATGTTAACATAGTTAAATGATCAAAATATTAATATAATGGAAATTAATGTAATGCCTTGTTCAAAACAGAGACTTCATTTTCTTCTGCCAGAAGGTCAGCTAGTGAAGCAGATCTTTGAAAAAGCCGTCACATTTTACAGGTGCTTGGGGGTGTTGGAACCCTGGTGGTGCCAGTTTTGCTAAGGAGCCAGCAATCACGGGGCAGAAAAGTTGTGTCCCTAATGGGATCATCTTCTAGCTTTTGATGGCAGAAACATGAGTGGTAGTTCNGACCCATGGACTGTAGCCTACCATTTTCTTCTCCTGGGGATCTTCCAGACCCGAGTACCAAATGGTTCTGCCCCATTGCAAGCAGATGCTTTATCATCTGAGCCGCCAGGGATGCCCTTTGTGAGGGTCTTAACATATTGTAATCAATTCTTAAAGAGATAAGAATATCAGACCATCGTACCTGTTTCCAGGGAAGGGTGCAGCCAGATCAAGACACAGCAGATGGAACTGGACAAGGGATAATAAACTGGTACGAAATAGGGAAGGAAATACTTCAAGGCCATATGTTGTCATCTAGCTCATTTGACTTTTGTGCAGAGTGCTTCATGGAAAGTAACTTGCTGAAAGAAACTGAAGCTAGAAACAAAATTATTCTGAGAAGTATGAATGACATTAGTTATAAGATAACAATACCCAAATGGCTGAAAAAAAAAAGGAACTAAAAAGCTTTCTGATTAAGGTGAAAGGGGGTATTGAAAAAGCTGGATTAAAATTCAGTACAAACACACACACACACACACACACACACACACACAAAACAAAACACAAAAACTAACAAACATGGAATTGTTCATATCAATTAGAAATATTAATATTTTAATGGAATTCAGTTGAATTAGTGGCAGGTATCTCTTTCTTAACCTCTGGTATGACTGCATGATGTGACCAGCCATGAAATTAAAGGCACTTGCCCTTTGCATGAAAATATATGACCAAACTAGAAACCATATTAAAAAGCTGAGAGATTATTGAACAAGACCTGAATAGTCAAAGTTGAATTTCAGGAGTAATGTATGGAAGAGTGAGCAAGAACACAAGATCTGACTGCCAAGATCATGATGCTTTACAACTGTAGGGTTGGATAAGACATTTGAGAGATCTATGGTGAGCATGGAGTTCAGACAAGTAAAGCATGAAGGAAATCATTTCTGAGTATTTTCAGAAGGACGGATGCTGCACATGAAGAGCCAATATATTGCTCTCCTGAGGCCAAGAGCAAAATCACTGGGAGGAAAGTGATACTGGGTAAAATTGGGTGCAGGAGAAGGGAACAGCACAGGGCAAGATGGCTGCAAAGCCTCACTGACTCAAAGGTCTTGGGTTTGAATAAAACTCTGGGATATTTGAAGGACAGGTGAGCCATGGGTTCTTGAAATACATGAAGTCACAAGAGTCTGACAAGTCTGAGTGACTGAATAACATCAAAAAAAATAGAACTGGCATGCCTGGGAGATGATTTGGATTGCATGTAATGTCTGTCATTGGAAATGGAATGATAAGTGAGATTCAGGACGATTAAAAGAACACAGTTCTTGTCAATTTCCTTGTTTTCCTCCCTCATATTGTACTTCCCATGATGTCTTTTTAAAGCTTCCTAGGGAAAGAGAATACCTGCGGTGTCATATGGTATCATGAGATGGAAACATTTCCCACCTGTCACTTGGATTTACAACTTTAGCCTTAGGCAGAAACAGGCATTTTCTGTAAACATCTGCTAGAGCTACCCATCTTCTGATGGGTTAACAGGCCTGGTATGTGAATTTTTGGATGAGGTGAGAGTTAAACAAACTTATAGCTTCTCAATCAACCTCTCTAATCCGGGAGAAGCATCTCTGAGTTTTCTCTCTAGTTGTCCTTAGGAATCCTTACAAGGGGTTCTATTACTGAGCATGGAAGTATGTAGGAGACAGTATCCATTTTGATGTTTCCGCTTGCCCTCTGTGTGAATAGACCTTTTTTCTTCTCTTTATGTCAGGTCTTGACTTCAGATAAAGGTTAAGGATTGTGGAAATGTGTGAATGTGTGTGAAAGTCCCATAAAACTGAGGCTATGGAGTACAGTTTTCCTATTTGAATCAGATATCAAAACCTTTGGTTTTATAGGTTTACACTATCAGTGCATTTTGAATATTCATAAAATTCTTATATGATGAAGTCATAGTCCTGTATTGTCATCATCTTAGTAGTATGGTGGGACTTGGAAATTTAAGATATTATGTAAGAAGTATGTGGGCCATGTTATAAGTTCCTTCTATTTTACCTGTCTGTCTGATACTCCTGGGAAGGGGGAAAACAAGGTCTAACCTGTGGGAACAGAATTACAGATTCCATCGTTAGGTTTTTTGATTCCTAAGAGAGTTTGCTTGTTACCGGTTAGTGTGCAGCCTCTCATATGAAGGTACTGTCATATCATAGGAAGGTTGAAACTTGGTTGAAACTCCGGGCATCTAGTTAGCCTTCTCTGGTACTGCCATATTATCAGGTGGGAGTTTTGTTATTGCCAGATATAATTGACACCTAAGAGTACATCATGAGAAATGCTGGACTGGAAGAAACACAAACTAGAATCAAGATTGCTGGGAGAAATATCAATAATCTCAGATATGCAGATGACACCACCCTCATGGCAGAAAGTGAAGAGGAATTAAAAAGCCTATTGATGAAAGTGAAAGTGGAGAGTGAAAAAGTTGAATTAAAACTCAATATTCAGAAAACAAAGATTATGGCATCCAGTCCATCACTTCATGGGAAATAAATGGGAAAACATTGGAAACAGTGCCAGACTTTATTTCTGGAGCTCCAAAATCACTGCAGATGATGACTGCAGCCATGAAATTACAAGACACTTACTCCTTGGAAGGAAATCTATGACCAATCTAGACAGCATATTCCAAAGCAGAGACATGACTTTGCCTTCTAAGGTCCATCTAGTCAAAGCTATGGTTTTTCCTGTGGTCACTTATGGATGTGAGAGTTGGACTGTGAAGAAGACTGAGCGCTGAAATATTGATGGTTTTGAACTGTGGTGTTGGAGAAACTCTTGAGAGTCCCTTGGACTGCAAGGAGATCCAACCAGTCCATTCTGAAGGAGATCAGCCATGTGAAGCCATCTGGCTTTAAGTTTGTCAACCGGAAAGTTTTTGTCACAGTTTCAATATTAGTGCTTGCAATTTCTCTCTTCATATTTTTTGTTTCTTTTTATTTGCATTTCTGAGCATTTGTTTATGAATCAGATTCTAAACTTTATTGACATAGTTATTTGCTGTTGTCCCTAATGATTCTTTGTTATTACTGTGTTACCAATTATCTGTCATCCTTTGTCATGTCAAATTTGATTAATTTCTTTGTCCTTTTTTTCTTGTTAAGTCTGAACCATGGTTTATCTTTTTTTTTTTTCTCTNTCTAAACTTTATTGACATAGTTATTTGCTGTTGTCCCTAATGATTCTTTGTTATTACTGTGTTACCAATTATCTGTCATCCTTTGTCATGTCAAATTTGATTAATTTCTTTGTCCTTTTTTTCTTGTTAAGTCTGAACCATGGTTTATCTTTTTTTTTTTCTCTCTCTCCTCTCCAAGAGACCCCTTTTAGTGATACTGATGTTGGCTATTTATTTTCATCTTTTTTTTTTTAAATTTCTGCTCTGATTTTTATCATTTTTTCCCCTTCTATTCACTTTGGGAAGTTTTGTCTGCTTTTTCTACCTTCTCTAAATGCTTTAGATTTAAAGTTATGTTGATTACTTGAGATGTGTATTTGTCACCTTCACTCCTTTACTGCTTTAGCATGCTCCAGAACTTTTGAATAATCATGTTTTTAATATTATTTGCTCCTAAGAGTTTTCTTTTATTTTCTTTTAGATTTCATGAGTCATCTCTTGGGCATGTAGATGTGTATTTATTAGTCTACATGGATTTGTGTTTTTCACAATCCTCGTCTGCAAAACCTAGTATGTAAATCATAGCACTGTGGTAATATATATATTATTGATACAATTACCACTATCTTAAAATTATCAAGGCTTGATTTGAGATCCACTTTGTGATATATACTGAAAATCTTTTATTTTCACTTTAGAAAAATGTATAGTCTGCTGTGTTTCAGTAAAGGGTCCTATAAGAATCAGTTAACTTTATCAGGTCTCTTGTTCCTTTGAACACTTGTGTTTCATTTAAATGCATTTCTAAACTGGAGGATAATTTCTTTCCAATGTTGTGTTTGCTTCTGCTGTACACGAGTGTGTATTAGCATATATGAGACGAAAGATTTTTTGTGTTAATCGTTTATTGTTATTTATTCATTTTTCTAGGCCCTTCAGAAATGTTTCTCACCTTTTCTGAATTCCATTTTTTGAATATTTTATCACCTTTATTATCAAAATCATTTTAAGGAAACCTGACCATTTTTTTTCTTTCATTTTGTTTTGAGTATTTACCACATTCCTTTGCCCACAACATATTTCTCTGTCTTCACATCTCCCTACTTACTGTGTTAATGGCTATTTCTTCACAAACTACTGCATTATAGTTATTTCTCCTCGTCTCTACTCCAAGTTGATGAAGTTAACTGAGTGGCTAGTGTGGTCTTTGGAGTTGGAGAGACTGACAACTATGTTCTTGAGTCCGCAGCTGAGCCTTCCCTCTCTAATTGTGCGACCATATCTGTTTGGGTCATTTGTAAGTGTCTATTGCATCAGTCTGACATTACACTTTCTATCTGCTGATGATTGGTTTTGCTTTTCTGTCTTACATGTTGTGTGGTATGATGCATCAGCCATAGTTTGTGCAGGCAGTTGGGTGCTATGCATCTGAGATGAAGAAAGAGGCCTTCAAGGAGAGTGTCACCAGTTTATATTCACTGGTGACAGGAATCCTCTGGTGTCCCATGATCCTAGTCTCAGGGTGAAAGGTTGTAATGGAATGAAAAGATGTGGGATTCTTGGCTTCTGGAGGAGAGGAGTTCAATTCAGGATGAGAGAAAAGGCTGGATCACACAGAGCTTTGCATAGTAAAATTTCATTAAAGTATAAAGGAGATAGAGAAAACCTCTGGCATAGGTATCAGCAGGTGAGAGAAATAGTACCCCCCCAGCTAGTTTTCTGCTGGATGTTTTATAGTCACTAGCAGTCTGTTAATGAAAGGAAGGAATGTTTTAAAACTCAGAGTGGTACTAGGCCCCCTCATCCATAAGATACATTTTGGGATAATCTTGGAATCAGGCCATAAAATTATTAACTTGAATCTTGTAGAAGGACGATTATAATACAGATAACTTTGTTTACATAGATTAGGGAAATAATATCTGAGAATAACATACTGGTTTGTCAAGTCGGTTCTGAGCCATTAAAGTGGAATTGACTTGAGGACAAACATTGGGGTAAATGTATAGTACACTAGCAGAGTTTAAGACAAAGATTTCCATAAGAAAAAAGCATTGACTATATCAAGGTTTGAATATAGTTAACTTCAGATGAAACCCGGTGTCATTATGCCATAATGTCACTATTTTAAGAGAAACTTCCTTTTATATTTGTATAGAAAAGGAAAAAATATATATCACTAGTTTGTTTCCTCCTGTTACTTAAGAGATATAAAAGTTTCTGACACTTACAGGCTATTTTCTTCATTTGGAGACATCTGGCCTTCCTGGCTTTTACCCTCTAAGGTGCTGACTCCTGGAAACATCATTCCTGACTTATGCCCAGAGAACTACAATACCATAGTAATAGATTGAGATGATTAAAAAAGTAACATAGATAAATGGCGCATAAATAAATAAATAAATAAATAAAGGGATCACAAGCAACACACACTACAGAGAAGACAACAGATTCATAAAGGGAACCAATCATATAAATCTGAAAGCAGAAAACAACACCAGAGCAGAGTGCCAACTGAAGAATAAAGAAAAAAATCTGACAACATCAGAAAAGCCCCCACAGAATAACAGAAAACCGCAGTTAATATAGAAATGCATACCTGTGCTAAAAAATGAAGTGATTCAACAGCAACAAAAAGCACAGAAAATAGGAAACCAAAGTAAAAATAGAAATGCCTATACAAAAATAAATTTTTGGGGGAATAATCTTCAAAGGCAAATCAATGTGTAGTAACAAAAAAGCCTACAATTGAGAAAAATAGTGCACAACCAACACAGCAATTCAATGCATCACAAAAATAACACATATCTCCTAGTGTCTCATCTGTCAGTGTCCTTCCTCAATATCAGCCAGAGGACAACGACACTTCTTTGGGAAGTTCTCCAAAGATGAGAACTGGACTATGGATATCTCTAAGGACACCTCAGACTCAAAACTTTTATAATTCTTGTGTATTCTTACAGCTGTCTGAGCCTGGGTTTTTTTTTTTTTTTTTTTGGCACTTGTCCTCTTCTCATCTTTTGATGTATTCCATAGATACAGAATTTGTGTCATTAATCCTGTGTATTTAATCTGCAGCATGCTCAACTTGTGGGAAGATGCCCAATCCTCTTCCTTAATGGCTCTGTCCCTGGGTTTCAGGTATAATTTTCATTCTTCCTCACAGGTGGTCACCAAAGGAGTCTGCCCTGAGACAATTGTGGTGCACTGGGGTCTGCCGTGATGAGCACAGGAGGTGGTACAGATCCTTGGAATTCTGGAACCATGGTGGTGCCAAATATGAATAGGAGCCAGCAGCCATAGGCAGAAGAGATTTGACCTTAATGGGATTATTTTCTAGTCTGTTGCAGGAGCATGAGTGTTACTTCTGCTGGTCTTTCTCTATTGCCTTGTAGTAGGTGTTAACAGACAGGAAAGTGAGGGTCTAGCAAGGTATCTGTACCTCCGGAGTGTGACACAGTACTACCACTTTGGCAGCAAGACATTCCCTGTGACACCACTACTCGTACATGCTCCGTCAAGCCATTTCCACATGGTAAACATCAGTCCTCTCCCAGATTCCTCTAAATCCTATATTCCAGCTTCCAGGCCCCATGCACACTGGCTGAGCTGCATTGCAGTTTGGGCCATACAGGGCCATGACACACATTGTCTGTGTGACTCTCACTCTATCCAAATTATATTTCAGCAGCGGCCATGACACACATTGTCTGTGTGACTCTCACTCTATCCAAATTATATTTCAGCAGCTGTATTATCTTGTTTCTTTCCAGTTCAAAATAATTTACCCTTTAGTGAAGGGGTTTGCCTCATTCTGGAAATCTCTTCCTTACTCCTCCATCTCCATTTCCCACCTGAGGCATAGGCTTTGTCTTGCTTCCTCTTATTTTCCTTCTCTCTTCTTAATTCCTTTCTGCCCAGGTATGTATGGAAACCACACGAGACACTCTGGTGAACAGGGTCTTCTGCTTGTATTTATCTGATGCTGTTTGAGAACAATTGTCCATCTAGAAGTATTATTTGTGGTCCATTTGTGGTCATTGAGAGAGTTACATTTCACATCTGCCTACAATTCTGCCTTCTTGGAATGTCTTTGATTTTCCTGGCAAGCTCTATTATTATTTTTTCCTTGGCAGTAAAACAGGAAACATTAGTTGCCATGAATTAATCTGTTTGATGGGACTTTGCTTATGTACACACGTAACTGGTACTACTTTGACTTCCAACATGCAATCAAGCACAGTGTGTTGTTTTGTTGTTTTTCTTGAACCCTTAGGAATTTATTCTAATGAGGAATTGTCATCAGCATGAAGAAATATAGAACTTTTCAAGTAAAATATAATAGCATAATTGGACTAAAAATGTCAGCACCTGAATATATCAAGCTTTTTTTTTTTTTTAATGTTCCTGATATTTTCCCAGAGTAAAGATGTCTGACTTCGGATTTCAAAGTTTAACTCCTTTATGTGGTTATCAAAGGTCAGAGACTGCCTTGGGCATACTTTAATTCTTGTAGAATAAGATGACAAGTTCATAATACATTACCAATTGGTACATAACTACCTTAAAAAAGGGGAAAAAATGATAACAGCAACAATGACCAAAAAATACAACAAACAACCAGCAAACACAGAGATGTGTAGTTAATTATTTAATCATAGCACCCCATTCCAGTACTCTTGCCTGGAAAATCCCATGGACAGACGAGCCTGGTAGGCTGCAGTCCATGGGTTTGCTAATAGTCAGACATCACTGAGAGACTTCACTCTCACTTTTCACTTTCATGCATTGGACAAGGAAATGACAACCCACTCCAATGTTCTTGCCTGGAGAATTCCAAAGATGGCAGAGCCTGGTGGGCTGATATCTATGGGATTACACAAAGTCAGACATGACTGAACTGATTTAGCAACAGCAGCAGCAGCAGCAGCAGCAAGAGGTACCCATGAATTGATGTATGTATCATAGAATAGGCAAGGAACTAGCATACAATCATCTATATCTGCTTAACTGCCTCTGCTAATGACTTTGACACTGAAAATAACACACAGACTAAAGTAATAATAATAATAATAGCCAAAGTTGTAATAATAGTCAAAGTTGTAATAATAATAATATTTTTTGTAAAAATTTTAGAGATAAGAATACAAGAATACCTTACATGTCTCCTGGGAAGTGTATATGCTAGTCAAGGTGCAGCAGTTAGAAGTGGACACTGGTCAATAAACTGATACAAAATCGGGACAGGAACAAGTCAAAGTTACATTTTGCTTACTTGCTATCTAACTTTTGTCCAGAGAAGACCATAAAAATATAAAACTCTAGATGAAGTTCAAGTTAGAAACAAAATTTATGTGGGAGATATGAATAACCTTAGTTATCCCAATGACAACGCCAAAATGATAGAAGAAAAATAGCAAGTAAGGGGCATTTTGATGAAAGTATTATCTGTTTCAAGTATAGACATATGAAATGAGATTGCCCTACATAAAAGAAGAAATTCTCTGTTTCACATGTGAAACTCTAAATACACATTTCAGGATGTGAAACATAAAATTCTGTTATTCACATATACAAATGGATAATAGTTTTCCATCTTAAAATACAGAATTATCTGTACATCATGTCACATGAGTGTACGTTCCTCAATTCTTTGTCTCATCCTAACAAAGATTTGGAGTGACAGACGTTAAAGCCCCCTCAGCGTGTCACAGCTCTCAGGTCTTGGATAGACCATGTGACAGCACTCAGGTCTCGAATGGACCAAATTATAGCTCTTAGACAAATTAGTGTTACAGCTCAGTGTTACAGCTCTATTTTATTTAGAAGATAGTAGGAAAATCCATCTTTGAGGTGTGAGGGCATATCTTTCTAAAGGCATGAGGAAAAGAGCACCTCAGGGCGCAGGAAAGAGAGAGTGCAAGCTGGCTTTGGCTCTTCTATTTATATGTTTATCTCTCCCTGGGCCTGTCCTATGTAAATTGGGCCAGGCAGGCTTGTTGTTTGTTTTACCTGAGGTCCTCACTCTGGTCCTCAGACCATCTTTTGTTCTATTTTCATGAGCTTTTCCCTTCCTTGTTTTGTAGCCACTGCCATTTTGGACTCCTTTTCCCTGTTCTGCCTACCTAACATTCCCCCCTCAAGCGATGGGAGGCCCAGTTCTTTGGGAATAGGGACATTGAGGTCTTTCTGGCTATTTCCTGCTGAACTGGGATGGCGAAGGGTATTGGGCCTCCCCCTCTTGTTAGTCTCAAGCCTCAAAGTCCTTATAGCGGTGTCCATCTAAGGGTGTGTGATGATATTTTCTGTGGTTGGCTGTAGTTTTATATCTTTGTTGAACTGGTACTGTATGTTGTAGCTTGTTGACCTGGGCAGAGACAAAACAGGTTAGATAATTGACAGTACATGGAATAATCATAAGTGTCATCATTGTAGCATAACAAGGACTAGTAGGGGCATTAGTCAATTTTAAATTCACATCGCCAGGATGGCTCAAGTCCCTCCTTGTTCAAGAATCAGAAGATCTATCTCCTGTCTGTTTTGGAATGTAATCTCTGTCAAGCTGTGTTGGCTCTTTAGAGCTGTCTTGAGTAATCTTATCCCCAGAAACTGGATTTGGAGGGTGTTTATTAGAATGACATTTATTGGTAGTCCTGAATTGGTATCTGAGATCTCCCAGGGGCTCACAGGTGTATTGAGTGTCCTCTTCTGTTTTCTTCCACAGCTTGATTCGTGACTAGTGAATCCAGGTGTCAGGTCCTGGTACTTTGACTGCTGTGGGGTAGAAAGTATTATAGGGTAGGGGGCTTTCATGTGGGCTGGAGTTGAGCTTTTGGGGACCCATCTTTCCAGACTTTAATTAGGACTTGAGCCCCTGGAGCATATAGTGGAGACTCCTTTGAATCTTTTGGGCCCTGGTTTATACCCCACAAACATATATCCTGTTGGAATTGTCTAATGGCCATGGTATAAGACTGGAGGGTCTGAACCTCTGGGTCTAGGAAGAGGCCATTACATAAATAAAAGGTTTCCCATATAGCATCTCATAAGGAGTAAGACAAAGCTGTTCTTTAGGGGCAATGCATGTACAGAGGAGAGGTATTGGTAAAGCCTCTTTCCATTCCAGGGAGGTCTCCTGGGTTATCTTTTTTATTGTGGATTTTAAGAATTGATTGGCTGTTTTTACTCTTCCCAAAGATTGAGGCCTCCAGGCACAATGGAGATAATAAATAATGTCCAATGTTTTCGAGACCCCTTGGGTGACCTTAGAAGGAAATGGTGTCCCATTTTCACTTTGCAATTACCTGGGCCGACCGAAACTTGGAATGCTTTCATGGAGCAGCGTTGTTGTTGTTGTTGTTGTTGTCTGTTTGTTTTTTACCACCTCCTCAGCCTTCTCAGTCCAGTTGGGAAAGCATTTAATCCATCCTGTGAATGTGTCTATCATGGCTAATAGGTACGTATACCCTTGAGAAACTGTCATTTGTGTGAAGTCCATCTGCCAGTCCTCTCCGGGTTCCATGTAGTTGGATGGGCTGGTTCAGCTGGTTCAGCATTTTCGAGCTCCTTGGTGGTTACTTAACTGGCAAGTGGGACAAGAGGGCAAGGCCTGTCTTTATAGTTGTTTGGAAACCTGTTCCTCTGAAGGACTTTCTAGTAATCTTTGGAGGGCCTTTTTCCGTAAATGAGTAGTGGCATGTAAGGAGTTAGCCAACTTCCATTGGAGGTTCCCAGGCAGAAAAAGGAGTCCCTCCTCTTGGAACCACCCCATGTAATCTTCCTGAAAGCCCTCACTCTTAGCTTTAAGAGTCTCACCTTCAGTACATGAAAGAGTTTCTGGCAAATTAGTCTGTAGAACTAATGTGGCAATACCTATTAGGTCATGGTTCTGTAATTCTGTTTTCCTAGCTAACTGATCAGCTGCTTGGTTCCCTCATGTCACATCTGTGTTTCCTTTTTGGTGTCCTTTATAATGGGAGACTGAAACCTCAGTGGGCAGATGAACTGTCTCCAAGAGTCAAATAATTTGATCATCATATTTGATTGGGGATCCTCAGGTGGTCAAGTGGCCCCTCTCTTTCCAAATAACTGCATGTGCATGTAGCACCAGAAAGGCATACTTGAGGTCAGTGTAAATGGCTATTTCTTTCTTTCTTCACCACCCCCCCAGCTCTAAATCTCGAGTTGGGGCTATGAGCTCAGCTAATTGGGCTGAAATACCTGGTGGAAGATGCTTAGCCACTATGGTCTCAAAATTCGAGACTACTTCATACCCGGCTCTTGTTTTCCCATCCAAGACAAAGCTGCTTCCATTAGTGTAACAGACTTCTTCAGGATTGTTCAGAGGATTTTCTGACAGTCCTTCTCAGGGTTTTGTCCAGTAGTCAAAGGTGTCTAGACAAGAGGAAAAGGGGAGAGAACCCTCGGGTGTAGGCAGGAGTGTGGCTGGGTTAAGAACCACACAAAGAGATATAGTGAGGCCTAGATTTTCCATCAGCATTACTTGGTATCTGAGGATTTTTTGATCAGACATCCATAAATGGTCTGTCCCATTTAGGAGTTGTTTTACCACCATAGGGCAAAAATAGTTAATTTGTCTCTAAAGGATAATTTTAAAGCATCTTTTATCATGATTGTAATAGCTACAAGATTTCAGAGGCAGGGGGGCCAGCCTCGGGTAGTTGGGTCGAGCTTTTTGGATAAGTAAACTACAGGCTGGGGCTCAGATCCCAACCTTTGCATTAACACTCCCAAGGCTATTCCCTCTCTTTCATGGACGTAAAGTTGGAATGCTTTTTCTGGGTCTGGCAACCTGAAAGCATGTGCTTGAATTAAGGCCTGTTTTAGTGTAGCCTCTGCCTTCTTTTGAGGAGTTCCTAACATCAGTGGGATTTAATCATCTCGTCTCTTTAACCTTTCATATAAGGGCTGGGCAATTAAGCCATAGTTGGTATCCAGATTCCACAATATCCAGTTAGCCCCAGGAAAGAGCACAATAGTTTTCGCATCATAGGAGAGGGCAAGTGGAGGATTCCTTGTACCCGATCAGAGAACAGCCTCCTGGACTCGTGTGTAATCTGAACTCCCAGGTAAGTGACCTTTATCTCGACTGTCTGTGCCTTATCATGGGAGACTTTATATCCTCTTTCTGCCAAGAAGCTAAGAACCTGGCTTGCATGTTGTTGGGCACTTTTCTCATCTGGAGAGCAGATCTGTAGGTCATCTATGCATTGTAATATTTTCCTATTAGTTCTCAGGTCCAGATCTAGGGGATCTCAGCTAAGGGCCTGTCCAAACAGGTGGGGGCTATCTCTGAACTCCTGAGGTAATACTGTCCAAGTCATCTGTTGGTGTTTTTCTCCTGGGGACTCTCACTCAAAAGCAAAAATATATTGGGATTCTTTAGTCAGTGGTATGCAAAAAAAAAGCATCTTTGAGATCCAAGACTGTAAACCACTTGGAACTGGGTAGGATTTTTCCCAAGATTACATACGGATTGGGTACTGTGGGGTTGTGGGGGGTCGAACTACAGCTTCATTTATTATATGGAGATCTTAAGCCATTTTCCAGGTTCTGTCTTTTTTTGTTACTGAGAGGATTGTAGTGTTCTGCAGTGAACTGGTGGGGACCAATAGCCCACAAGCAACAGATTTATTTATTAAAGGCTGTAGTCCCTCCCGAGCCTCTCTTTTGAGAGGGTATTGTTTCCACTTAGGAAATCGAGTGGGATCTTGGAGGACAATGATGACCTGTTCAGCTTGGTGGGCTCATCCAGGAATCCCCTGATCACACACCTGGGGGTTAATTTTGTCTTCCCTTAGTTTTTGGTCCCTCTCTGTTACTGAAGATGTAATTTGTTCTTCAATAGTAACCAGGAGTGGTAGGGCTCTATGGGCTGAAAAACTGACCATCACAAGGGTGGTTCCCAGTTCAGTGAGTATATATCTTCCCAATTAGGGAGTAGAACACTCAGGGACCACTAGAAACTGGTGGGAAAATATTTGTCCATCCCAACATCAAAGAAGTGCTTGGTGAGTCTTTTAGTAGTTGTTTTTCCTGTATCACCCAAAATAGTACAGGTTTGGGAGGGGAAGGGTCTGGAATAGATCAAGACAGAGTAGGTAGCCCCTGTGTCAACAAAGAAATTTTCAGACCTACCAGCCACATCCAGTTGTACCCTTGGCTCCAGCCCGTGATGGTTGTCTGTGACAGGCGGGCTGGCTGGAGTGGGCTGCTTCAGTCCTCTTGTACAATCGTGAGGGTAGACTTGGTGCTTCTGAGGCTTTTAGGTCCTGAGGGCAGAGTGCCACCAAATGTCCCAGTTGATAGCACTTGTGGCAAGCCGTGTTAAGAAGATTTGTCACGGTTTGGACACTGTTGGGCCCAATGTCCCACCTGTTTACAGATCAGGCATTTGTCTCATGCCTTGTCTTTCAAGGACTCAGGGTTTGCCATAGGATTTTTGGAGGGCAGCCAGCATCTGGGCATGCTTTGTCTCTTTCTTTTTCTCCTTCTCCTGGGCCTTGGCTTCCTTCTCCTGTTCTCGGTTATAAAAGGTACTGGTTGCTGTCTGGACCATTTCATCTACAGTGGCAGTGGTGTCTTGCTGTTGTAGCTGTTGTAACTTAATTCTGTTATCTGATGCAGAGCGGGACAGAATTTTCCTTTAAAATCACCTGGCCCTCGTACAGGTTGGTAAACCTTTGGAGTGCTTCTTTTAGCCTTCCCAGAAAGGCAATGCGGTTTTCATTGGGATGCTGAGTTATTGCTGAGACCTGGACACAGTCCCACAAGTAATAGGCTTCCTTCTCTTTCCATGGGTGAACTTCCTTAGGGGTGAGTCTTTTTGAAGTTTATCCTACCCAGAACTGTTACAACTTGAGAGCCAGGCATCCCTGCATCAGGGTGCAGGTCCCCAGGCAGGCTGAGGCATGGGAGCCTCCTAGAGATTGAATCCCCAGACAGATCGAGGCTTGACAGCTTCCCAAGAATTATTTCCCTGGGGAGGTCAAGGTGTGATGACCTCCTGGGACCCCTAGGATTTGTAACTTATTGCTAGTTTGCCCACTGTGGATGGGAATAGATATGATGTAAGCTCATCTTATCCAGTACTGTTGCAACCTGAGAGCCAGGCATCCTTAGGTCAGGGTGCAGATCCTTAGACAGGCTGAGTTGTGACAGCCTCCTAGAGATCTAAAATATTTAGAAAATAAAGAGTTAAGGATCACTGTAATGTTACAGTATTCTACTCTAACTTATAAAATTTTAGAGATATTGTTGGCTTGAAGCCCTTTCTAATAAATAGTGAGCTTAGAATATTAAGGGCAAACGGGACTTAGAAAGATAAGAATTAAACTGAGGAATGTAGTCTGAATTCGAGACATTAGCATGAGTTACAGTGTATTTACAAGGAAACATGAGAAAAAGTAGATAACAGAGTCACTGGGGAAGGAACTCCTTTTGAGAGGCAATAATGATTTTTTTGGGGAAAAAAATCTGTCAGTGGGGACTAAAAATATTGAACCTCTCATTTAATGCTTTTGTAAAAGTATAAAAGATAGAGGAGAGAAAAAAAGATGGCAGAGGAATAGGATGGGGAGAACACTTTCTCCCTCTCTACCTCATCAAAAGAACATTTCAACGCTGAGCAAATTCCACAAAATAACTTCTGACTGCTGGTAGAGGACATCAGGCATCCAGCAATGCAGATCATTGGCTTCAAAGCCAGGTAGGAAATATTTTATTTTATTTTAAAGAACGAAGATATAGAAAAAGGGGGTAGGGAGGGAACCCCGGCACGGGAAGGGAATCCCATCCCAGGAAGAGACTCTTAAAGAGAGAGGTTCCCTAAAATTGGGGAACTTTCTCACAACTGTGCATGGGGCGAACCCTGGAAGCACAGAGGGCAATATAACAGGAAGGAAGAATAAGTAAATAATTAAAACCAACAGATTACGAATTCAACAGTATAACCCCCAGCGGATAAGCAGCGCAAACACCTGCGTGCGACAGCAGTGGGGGTTGGGCAGGGAGGAGCGCACCCGCAACAGTGCTTTCTAAGAATTGGGCCGCGGGAGACGTAGGCTGCAGGGCTTTTCTTGAGAATCGGGCATAACAGGGCCAGAATCGGGTCCGCGCGTGGATAGAACGATTTATCATGAACTAGCAAACCAGACTGGGGGATAACTAACACGCAAAACACTCGAACATAAGACACATTCAGGCCCGCCCACAGAACAAAGGACGGATCGGAAATAGCCGGCTGCAGACCATCCCCCACCGGCGACAGGCAGCCAGAGCCTTAAGCGCTGGAAGAGGGAAGTCGCAGCTCAGGAGAGACATTACCTACCAAATTGCAAGCAAGCTTCTTTATTGAGACCTCTGCAACAAGAGTCCGAGCCATACTCCCTAGCCACTCGGACTTGGAACCAAACCCGGCACCCAGAGGGGACTTACTGAGCGCCAGTCCTGAGCGGCTTAAACCGGGGAATTGCACGAAACATAGGCCAGGCCCCACACGATTATCCCGCGGATTGGGAAGGGGCAAGCCCAGTGCAGAGCTCATCACCACCCTCCCTGTGGCAAGACAGAAATCAGACACGGAAGAGACCAGCAAACAGAGGAAGTCAAACAGAGGGAACTGCCTTGGTAGTGACCCCACACAGTCCTCAATGACAGAGAAAGCGCCATATACTCCGTTTCTACTTTTATGATCAAAAAAAAATTATTTTTTTTTTGGGGGGGGGATGTGGAAGCGTGATTTTTTTTTAAAGAATTTTGTTTTCTTTCTTTAAAAATTATTTTTTTTCTATATTTGTTTATCCTTTTATTTTTCATCCTTTTTCCCCCTAAACTTCCTTAAAGTTTTAAGTCTTCTATATTTCTAGTTATTATTTTTAGAAACTAATATTACTTAAAAAAAAAAAAAACTATCATTTAAGCAAACGNATTTAAGCAAATGCCGTATATACTCTTATTGGTGAAGGAAGTTGTCTTTTAATAATTCTGGAGTATTTTATTATATTTTACTTATTTTTCTTTCTTTTTTTTTTCTTTTTTCTCTATTTTTTTAAAATTTCTCTCTCTTTCTTCTTCTCAATAATCTATCTTTGAAAATCCAATCTATACTTCAGATTTTTAATCTTGGCATTTTGGTATTTGTTGCCAATTTTTTACTTTTAAAAACCTAATCCACAGTACCCAGTTTTACATGAGTGCAAGACTACTGGCCTGACCACTCTCTCCACCTCTGGAATCTCCCTTTTCGCCACCAGGTGGTTTTTGTCTCCTCCCTCCACCTCCCACTCTCTACCCAACTCTATGAACCTCTGTGCGTTCCAGAAGGAGGAGAACTCTAAGTGAACTGGTCACTGACTGGATCTGTATACCTCCTTCCCATCTCCCTCTTTTATTCTCCTGTCCACCTCTATCTACTTCCTTCCTATCCTCTTCAATGTATAACTCTGTGACCACCTCTGAGCAGTCCAGACTTCAAAGTGCACACAAGAAAGTGGTTACGGGCTAACATGCTTTTCCCTCTTATGATTCCACCTCATCTCATTCCACTCACCTCTAACTACACACTCCCTCTTCTCTCCTCCAAGTAACTCACCGATCCTCTAAAGATGACCCAGAAGGTGGAGAAACCTATCATCATCAACCTAGATGTTTTAACATTACTGATGAATAGATGGAGAAATCATGAGGCTATTCTAAAAATAAATCTGAAAACCAGAATCAAGAGGTGTAATTCCAAATCCTGAGATCATCAAAGAATTCCTGAATACAGGGAAAATTATCCAATTAAAGCTCATCAAACGCCTTCATACCTATACTAAAATTGAGCACTGCCTAAGGGCCAATAAGCTCCAGAGCAAGACATACCACACAAATTCTCCAGCAACACAAGAACAAGCCCCTGAGCTTCAATAAACAGGCAAATCAAAATACTCCAAAACCACTGACGATGCATAACCCATTACTTCACACGTCACAGCACTCCAGAGAGAGGAAATCCAGATCCACCCACCAGAACTCCAATACAAGCCTCCCTGATCAAGAAACTTTGACAAGCCAGTGATATAACCCCAAACACAGAAAGGAAACCCTATAATAAAGAGAACTCCGCAAATTCCCAGAATATAGAAAAGCCACCCCAAACGCAGCAATATAACCAGGATGAAGAGACAGAGGAATACCCAGCAGGTAAAGGAACAGGAGACATGTCCACCAAATCAAACAAAGGAGGAAGAGATAGGGAATCTACCTGAGAAAGAATTCCGAATACTGATAGTGAAAATGATCCAAAATTTGAAATCAAAATGGAATCACAGATAAATAGCCTGGGGTCAAGGATTGAGAAGATGCAAGAAAGGTTTAACAAGGACCTAGAAGAAATAAAAAAGAGTCAACATATAATGAATAATGCAATAAAAGAGATCAGAAAAACTCTGGAGGCCACAAAGAGTAGAATATCGGAGGCAGAAGATAGGATTAGTGAAATAGAAGATAGAATGGTAGAAATAAATGAATCAGCGAGGGAAAAAGAAAGGCAAATTAAAAGAAATGAGGACAACCTCAGAGACCTCCAAGACAATATGAAAAGCTCCAACATTTGAATTATAGGAGTCCCAGAAGAAGAAGACTAAAAGAAAGACCATTAGAAAATACTTGAAGAGATAATAGTCAAAAACTTCCCTAAAATGGGGAAGGAAATAATCACCCAAGTCCAAGAAACCCAGAGAGTGCCAAACAGGATAAACCCAAGGCGAAACACCCCAAGACATATTTTAATCAAACTAACAAAGACCAAACA
>SJYE01000420.1:67276-83660 GCA_006408755.1 Eudorcas thomsonii | reverse complement strand
CCCTAAAGTCAGGAACAAGACAAGGGTGTCCACTTTCACCACTACTCTTCAACATCGTACTGGAAGTTTTGGCCACAGCAATCAGAGCAGAAAAAGAAATACAAGGAATCCAAATTGGAAAAGAAGAAGTAAAACTCTCACTCTTTGCAGATGACATGATCCTCTACATAGAAAATCCTAAAAACTCGACCAGAAAACTACTAGAGCTAATCAATCCATATAGTAAAGTTGCAGGATATAAAATCAACACTCAGAAATCCCTTGCATTCCTATAAACTAACAATGAGAAAGTAGAAAAAGATGTTAAGGAAACAATTCCATTCACCATTGCAACGAAAAGAATAAAATACTTATGAATATTCCTACCTAAAGAAACTAAAGACCTATATATTGAAAACTATAAAACACTGATGAAAGAAATCAAAGAGGACACGAATAGATGGAGAAATATACCATGCTCATGGGTTGGAAGAATCAATTTAGTGAAAATAAGTATACTACCCAAAGCAATCTACAGATTCAATGTAATTCCCATCAAGGTACCAGCAGTATTTTTCACAGAACTAGATCCAATAATCTCAAGATTTGTATGGAAATACAAAAAGCCTCAAATAGCCAAAGCAATCTTGAGAAAGAAGAATGGAACTGGAAGAATCAACTTGCCTGACTTCAGGCTCTACTACAAAGCCATAGTCATTAAGACAGTATGGTACTGGCACAAAGACAGAAATATAGATCAATGGAACAAAATAGAAAGCCCTGAGATTAACACACACACCTATGGACACCTTATCTTCGAAAAAGGAGGCAAGAATATACAATGGAGTAAAGACAGTCTCTTTAACAGGTGGTGCTGTGAAAACTGGTCAACCACTTGTAAAAGAATGAAACTAGATCACTTTCTAACACTATACACAAAAATAAACTCAAAATGGATTAAATATCTAAATGTAAGACCAGAAACTATAAAACTCCTAGAGGAGAACATAGGCAAAACACTCTCCGACATAAATCACAGTAGGATCCTCTATGATCCAACTCCCAGTATACTGGAAATAAAAGCAAAGATAAACAAATGGGATCTAATTAAAATTAAAAGCTTCTGCACAACAAAGGAAACTACAAGCAAGGTGAAAAGACAGCCTTCTGAATGGGGAAAATCAATAGCAAATGAAACATCTGACAAACAACTAATCTCAAAGATATATAAGAAACTTATGCAGCTCAACTCCAGAAAAATAAATGATCCAATAAAAAAATGGGCCAAAGAAGTGAATAGGCATTTCTCTAAAGAAGACATACGGATGGCTAACAAACACATGAAAAGATGTTCAACATCACTCATTATCAGAGAAATGCAAATCAAGACCACAATGAGGTACCATTTCACACCAGTCAGAATGGGTGTAATCCAAAAGTCTACAAGCAATACATGCTGGAGAGGATGTAGAGAAAAGGGAACCCTCTTACATTGCTGGTGGGAATGGAAACTAGTAAAGCCATTATGGAAAACAGTGTGGAAATTCCTTAAGAAATTGCAAATAGAGCTGCCTTATGACCCAGCAATCCCACTGCTGGGCATACACACTGAGGAAACCAGAATGGAAAGAGACACATGTACCCCAATGTTCATTGCAGCGCTGTTTATAATAGCCGGGACATGGAAGCAACATAGATGTCCATCAGCAGATGAATGGATAAGAACGCTGTGGTACATACACTATGGAATACTACTCAGCCCTTAAAAAGAATAAATTCGACTCAGTTCTAATGAGATGGATGAAATTGGAACCGATCATACAGAGTGAAGTAACCCAGAAAGAAAAACACCAATACAGTATACTTACACATATATATGGAATTTAGAAGACAATGATGATGTCCCTATATGTGAGACAACAAAGAGACAGAGTTATAGAGTGGACTTTTGTACTCTGAGGGAAAGGGAAAGGGTGGAATGGTTTGGGAGAATGGCAATGAAACATGTATATTTTCCTGTAAGAAACGAAGCGCCAATCTATGTTCAATGTAGGATGCAGGATGCATGGGGCTGATGCACAGGATGATTCAAGAAGAGGATGTGGGGTGGGATGTGGGAGGGGGCTTTGGCATTGGGAGATTGTGTTTACCTATGGCTGATTCGTGTCAATGTATGGCAAAACAAATACAGTATTGTAATTTTTAAAATAAATAAATAAATTAATAAATTTTAAAAAAAAGTGTAAAAGATAATCATAAGCTTGAAATAATCAGGCCTTCCAATAAAACTGAGAGGGTGCCTTACTTTCTCACCAACACCGCCCATCCCTTCAGGTTGAAACCCTGGTTGCTGGAGCTGGACTCTGGCATTACATTAAGGCCTCATGCAAGTCTTCGTACTTTGGATCATACCAAGTATGTTCTCTGAAAACCAAGATATGAATCTAAAATTTAAAAATGGAATATATGTTTGCAATTTTGTCAATGCATGAAAAATTAAACAGCATATTTGTAAAGAACCCATATTTCAAAGGGTAAGTCACAAAGGAAAGTATATAATACTCTGAGGTAAATTTAAGTGAAAGCACTTTTAGGAAGTCATCAATTCCTGGAAAAGTAAATGCCTGCAGTTATATACTTCCTGCAAAATATACACTGCTATCTCTAGAAAGCAAAATTATATAACTAAATATTTGACATATACATATGCATGTATATGTGTAGCAATATATAAACTAATTTGTTGCCCACGTAGTACTATTACGAAGGAAACTGACTTCTAAGGCAGAGGTTATAAGAAAGACATGCAGGATCGAATCATGTGTTGGGAAAATATTCTTGAACTAAGAATTGTAACGCATTTCCTATTTTTTCACCTTGAGAATGCCATGGATTGAGAATACACAATGATGACAGTCTGGGTGATACAGTGTCAGACAAGAGTGTAGTGACTTAATGCAAGAAATATCACTTGAACGGGTTCATATATATACATGCATGCATGCATACACACATGCATACATACATATACATACATATTTATACATACATACATATATGTATATATATATTACACTTGTTCCTTTCATATATTATCAATGACGTGCTCAGCAAAAAACAGTTCACGTACTGATTTTCCTTCAGTTGCAGTGTCATGTCCAACTCTTTGCAGCTCTATGAAGCACACCATGCCAGGCCTCACTTTCCGTCATTAACTCCTGGAGTTCACTCAAATATATGTTCATTGAGATGATGATGTTATTCAGCCATCTCATCCTCTATCATTCCTTTCTCCCCCTGATCCAAATCTCTCCCATCATCAGATATTTTTATGAGTCAGCTCTTAGCATGAAGTGGCCAAAGTAGTGGAATTTCAGCTTTAGCAACAGTCCTTCCAAAGAACAACCAGGGCTGATCTCCTTAAGGATGGGCTGGTGGGATCTGCTCGCAGTCCAAAGGACTCTAAAGAGTCTTCTCCAACACCACAGTTTAAAAGCATAAATTCTCTGGCACTCAGGTTTCTTCACAGTTCAACTCTTACATTCATACATGACTACTGGAAAAATCAGAGTCTTGACTAGACAGATTTTGTTGGCAATGCATTTTCACTGATTTTTATATGCTGTCTAGTTTGGGCATAACTTTCTTTCCAAGAGGTAACCGTCTTTTAATTTCAGCCCTGCAATCACCATCTGCAGTCGTTTTGAAGCCAAAAAAAGTAAAGTCTGACACTGTTTGCACTGATTCCCCATCTATTTCTCATGAAGTGATGGGACAAGATGCCATGGTCTTCATTTTCAGACTGTTGAGTTTAAGCCAACTTTTTCACTGTCTTCTTTCACCTTCATCAAGAGATTTTTTTAGTTCTTTTTCACTTTCTGCAATAAGGTTGGTGTCATCTGGATATCTGAGGTTATTGATATTTCTCCCAGTAATCTGAGTTACACCTTGTACTTCTTAAAGCCCAGTGTTTCTCATGATGTAATCTGAATACAATTTAAAGAAGCAGGGTGACCATATACAGCCTTGATGTTCTACTTTTAATATTTGAAACCAGTCTGTTGTTCCATGTTCAGTTCTAAGTGTTGCTTTCTGACCGGCAGATAGATTTCTCCAGAGGTAGATCCGGTGGTCTTGTATTCCCATCTCTTTCAGAATCTTCCACAGTTTATTGTGATACTCTCAGCCAAAGGCTTTGGCATAGTCAACAAAGCAGGGATAGGTGTTTTTCTCGAACTGCATATTTTCTCAATGATTCATTGGATGTCAGCGATGCGATCTTTGGTTCCTCTGCCTTTTATAAAACCAGCTTGAACAACGGGAAGTTCACAGTTCATGTATTGCTGAAACCTAGCTTGGAGAATTTTGAGCATTATTTTACTAGCGTGTGCTGCTGCTGCTGCTGCTGCTGCTGCTGCTGCGTCACTTCACAAGTGCAATAGTGTGGTAGTTTGAGCAGTCATTGCCATTGCCTTTCTTTGAGATTGGAATGAAAATTGAACTTTGCCAATCCTGTGGCCACTGCTGAGTTTTCCAAATTTGCTGACATACTGAATTCAACACTTTCACTGCATCATCCTTCAGCATTTGAGTTAGTTCAACTGGAATTCTGTCACCTCCACTAGCTTTAGTCGAAGTGATGCTTATTAAGGCCCAGTTGACTTCGTATTCCAAGATGTTTGGCTCTACGTGAGTGATCGCACTATCGTGATTACCTGGGTCTTGAAAATATTTTTTGTACAATTATCTTGGGTATTTTTGTCACTTCTTCAAAATATCTCCTGCTTCTGCTTGATCAATGCCATTTGTGTCCTTTATTGAACCCATCTTTGCATTAATTTTTTTTTTTTTTGCATTTCTCATTTTCTTGAAGAGAACTCTAATCTTTCCTACTCTGTTGTTTTCTTCTATTTCTTTGAATTGATCCCTGAGGAAGGCTTTCTTATCTCTCTTTGCTATTATTTTGAATATCTGCATCCATATATATATATTTCTTTTCTTTTCTTCTTTGCTTTTTGCTTCTTTTTTCCACAGCTATTTGTAAAGCCTCCTCAGCAGCCATTTTGCTTTTTTTTGCATTTCATTTCCAGGAGGATGGTCTTAGTCCCTGTCTCCTGTACAATGTCATGAACCTCTGTCCATTGTTCATCAGGCACTTTGTCTATCAGATCTAGTCCCTTAAATCTATCATGTATAGTCCCGAAATATATATATATTTCACTGTATAATGATAAGGGATATGACTTAGTTCATACCTGAATTGCCTGGTGGTTTTCCCTAATTTCTTCAATTTAAGTCTGAATTTGTCAAGAAGGAGTTCATGATCTGAGCCACAGTCAACTCCCAGTCTTATTCTTGTTGACTGTATAGAGTTTCTCCATCTTTGGCTACAAAGAAAGAATTCATCTGATTTTTCTCTTGACCATCTACTGACGTCCATGCGTAGAGTCTTCTCTTGTGTTGTTGGAAGCGGGTGTTTGCTATGACCAGTGAATTCTCTTGGCAAAACTTTATTAGCCTTTGCCCTGCTTCATTCATTACTCCAAGTCAAAATTTGCTTGTTACTCTAAGTGTTTCTTGACTTCATACTTTTGCATTCCAGTCCCCTATAATGAAAAGGATATATATATATATATATATATATATATATATATATATATATATGTGTGTGTGTGTGTGTGTGTGTGTGTATTAGTTCTAAAAAGTCTTGTAGGTCTTCATAATATCATTCTGCTTCAGCTTCTTCAGTGTTTCTGGTTGGGGAAAAGACTTGGATTTCCGTTATATTGAATAGTTGGCTTTGAAAATGAACAGAGATCATTCTTTCATTTTTGAGATTGCATCCAAATACTGTATTTAAGATCTTTTGTTGACCATGATGGCTACTCCATTTCTTCTAAGTAATTCCTGTTCACAGTAGTAGATATAATGGTTTTCTGAGTTAAATCCACCCTTTCCAGTCCAGTTTAGTTCACTGATGCCTAGAATGTTGACCTTCACATTTATCACCTCTTATTTGACTACTTCCAATTTGCCTTGCTTGATGGACCTAACATTCCAGGTTCCTATGTAATGTTGCTTTTTACAGCATCAGACATTGCCTCTATCACCAGTCACTACCACAACTGGGTATTGTTTTTGCTTTGTCTTCATCATCTTTTTTTTTTTTTTCTGGAGTTATTTTTCCACTAATCTCCAGTAGCTTACTGGGCACCAGCCATCCCAGGGAATTCCTCTTTCATTATCCTATACTTTTGCATTTTCATCTGGTTCATGGGGTTCTCAAGGCAAGAATACTGAAGTGGCTTGTCATCCCCTTCTCCATGGACCACATTCTGTCAGACTTCTCCACAATGACCCACCCATTCGGGAGGCTCCACGTGACATGGCTTAGTTCATTAGGTTAGATAAGGCTGCAGTTCATGTGAAAAGATTGGCTAGTTTTCTGAGCTTATGGTTTCAGCATGTCTGAAGTCTGATGCCCTCATAAGTGAAATCAGATCCTAAAGTGCTGGGAGCTTGTGTGAGGAATCCCACCTATGACAAAGGTCATGAGGAAGGAAGCCTGACAAAATGCAAAGGCTTCAGGAATTTCCCGTTTTTTCCTCTACATCTTCCCCAAAAAAACCAGAGTCAGCCTGATTTTATTGCACTGTACCTTCCAGTCTTCTGACATTCTCTGGGAAAAAAGTTACCTCAGGGCTTCAGCCTCCCACCTATGAAAGGCATGTTTCAGCTTAAACGCCTTTGATGGCTCTCTAACTTGCCTGACAGGTTCCCCTGGACTTTTAAATTTTTTGTATTGCTTACAACCCCTCAACTGCAAGAGGCACAAAGCTTAAAGCATCTTAAAGATACAGAGCCTTNACATCTTCCCCAAAAAAACCAGAGTCAGCCTGATTTTATTGCACTGTACCTTCCAGTCTTCTGACATTCTCTGGGAAAAAAGTTACCTCAGGGCTTCAGCCTCCTACCTATGAAAGGCATGTTTCAGCTTAAACGCCTTTGATGGCTCTCTAACTTGCCTGACAGGTTCCCCTGGACTTTTAAATTTTTTTTATTGCTTACAACCCCTCAACTGCAAGAGGCACAAAGCTTAAAGCATCTTAAAGATACAGAGCCTTTTTTAAAGTGCTAAAAATTATATTGGAGACAGGTTTTCACTGTTGATTAAATGACTGCTGTCAGGCCTCCATATTCTTTATCTTTTAGGCACCTGGGAGGATATTAATCAATATAATCATGATGAAGTAATAGGAATATAGTAGTTTTCATGTTAGCAACACTACACTTTTGAGTTCATTACTTTTATCTGTGTTATAAATCACTGTACTCCTTTTACTTGTTATAAATCATTGTATCCTTGCTATGTAAGAGTGCAGCTTTATTTAGTGCTTTCTGAGAGTGGCACCAGAATTTGGGAAGAACAACTTTTTTAAGAAAAATAAGTCTTCTGGTTGAAAAACCCTTATCAGAAAAGGGCTGTACAATGTTAATTGGCCTTCTGATCAGAAGATTATGTAAATCACCTAAGATTTGTGTATACAAATAAGCATGCAGAGAAAAAGCCTGGTCTTGATAAGCATCAGGGCGCTGACACTGAATAATTTTGTGTTCCCATTGATCTCTATGTATAATCAAAGAGTATAAAAATCCTCTGAACAATAAAGGATGAACCAGTTTTTTGTACTAGTCTCTCAAACTAGTCTCTTGGAAATCTAGCTCCCCTGTGTTGAATCTCTCTTTCTCTTTTTATTCCTCTCACTCCCTCTTCTTTTACACCTGAATTCCCATCTGGAGGGAGGAGGCTCACTACGTCTACTAACTTGCACCAACTTTTAAGTCCCATAACAGAGGGAGCCCAAGGCAGGGCACCCTCCACTATTCAAACGAGTACCGGTGGCCTAATGTAGATGGTGCAAACTTCTTGTCCTGAATTTTTTATTGTTTTTACCCGTAAACCAAGTCTTTCATTCTCTTTTCTCCACTAAATTTTCCCACTACACTTATTTCCTAAAATCCTTTATATTTCCAAATAAATAAGTTTTTCCTCACCACACCTTCTCTGCTTTGAATTACCCTGTATCTACTGGGGCTAAACACTGGCACTAAAGATTGTATTCCTAAAGTTACTACATTGATAACAATTTTTGCAAAAGCAAATTTAAGAGAAAAGAATAAAAGCTAGACTCTTATAGTTGAAAAAAAAAATAGAAGGCCAAATTCATTATTATATATATAAAAGAAGCATTTAAATAACAGATGTATGTGTTTTTATTTGAAACTTAATGAGTTAATAGAAATAACAGTTTAGGGTATTAAAAAGGACTAACATTGCTAAAAGTTAAATAAATTATGTAGAAATTACCTCAGATTTCAAAAACAGAAAATACTTGCTTTTTGTTGTCAGTACAGTGTCAGGTATTTCCTAGTTGAAGCTTGTACTTGTTGTCAAATTCTACTATTGCCCCCCAGTTGACCAGACTTGACATTAATTGAAGACTTACTCTGTTGAACCTCTCACTTCTGGGTAGGTTTATGCTTTTTTTGTTTATATTTCCTTCTTTTATTTGAAAGCCTCTCCATATCTGGTTTTCAACATGAAATGAGGGTACAGTACCTTCTAATTTGACCTCAGTGTTTTGACAGTGAAGTGGGACACTGAACACAAATGCCTCTGGGATATGTGGGGATACTTGAGGTGGATTAATCACATTGGGCTTGCCAGTGACAAACGTGATATGTCCTTTCTGGGTCCACCTTGCTCACCCTCCCAGTTGATACATGAGGGCACTGTCCCAAGTGGGCCCTGTGCTGCTTGTATTTCTCAACCTGTCAGGAACTTAAGTGCTTGGCAAGAGCACTGAACACAATTGGCTCTGTACATTTTACTCTTCAAAATCCAAAATCTCAGGTGGTTTGTTGGAGGGAAAAGCAGTCCCAGGTTGGCCATGCCTCTTATACTGTTCTCTGGTCTCAACCACATAGTTTGTTACCTGTGCGAGAGCACACAGTCTCAGGTGTGCCACGTGTCTCCTCAAGGTAGCTGACCCCAGGCTGCCATGATCCTGGCCTATGTGAACTGTCCATGAACCCAGGAATTCATCATTAGCCACTGTCAACCAGCTTAGACTTGGTAGAGGATGTCTCTGAGACCAAGATAACACTACCCATTTCCTTCTGCCTCTGGCAATCTTGTTCTCCTTTTGTATTTTCCAGTGCACAGTCTTCTGTTCTGTGAGTGTGCTATGGTTCACTATGTGGCCTTAGAATCTTCTTGTAGGAAAGCCCATTTCTAAAATGGCTGTCACTAGTGTTCTCATGGTTTATGTTTCTTTGTCACCTTTGCTCCTTGTCCTCAGGGCACTAAATCCTGGTTCTAACCATAGTGTGTTTAATACATCACAAGCCTCCCTCCCAGGCCTCATGTATAACAGTGGACAGAAGAATCTGAGCCACTTCTCGGCTAGTAATTGCATTTTGTATATTTTGTGTTTTTGTTCCTGTTCCCCTTCGTTCTGTTCCCCCTCACCCCCAACACGCACTGAAACCTATGAGAGAAGATTTCTTATCTTCTGTTAATTTTCCTTCTTTACAACTACTTCTTCAAGGTGGATCTTGATCCCTAAAACATTTATTTCCTTAGGTCTCTTCTTTTGTCTTACCTCCTTTTAAAGAGATGGGTTTTCCTTTATTGGTTTCTAGGGCACATCAATATCGTTCAAATTGATTTCTGGAAGGTATCCCTTGTGTAGTCAATCCTTTGATGGATTTGTGTGGGAGACAGTGAACAGTGCCTCCTTTTTCTCTAACATTATAAAACCCCCACCACGATCCCAGAAGATCCATTTTATGGACTAAAATCTTGTTGTCGTTCAGTCACAAAGCCATATCTGACCCTCTGTGACTCCTTGGATTGTAGCATACTAGGTCTGTCCGTCCTTCTCCATCACCCAAGGTCTCCCTGAAATCATATCCATTGAATGGGTGAAGCTATACAACCTTCCTCTTCCTTCTCACCCATGTCTCCTCCTGATTTCATTGTTTCCTAACAATCACGTGTTGTTTTTTTTTTTTTCCTAGTGAATCAGTTCTTTGCTCAGGTGGTCAGAATCTTCTCACATCTGTACATGTCTATTGGAAAGACCATAGATGTGACTCAACGTGCCTCCATTACTCAAGTCACTGTCAAGTCTTCACTTTTTAACATGCTTCCTAAATTTGTGAGAGCTTTTCTTCCAGGACGCAATTGTCTTCTAATTTCATAGCTTCCATCACCATCTCCAGTGAGTTTCGAACCAGAAGAGTTAATCTGTCACTGCTTCTGTCTTTTCCAATTCCATTTCCCATGAAACTGTGGGAGCAGATGTCATGATCTTACTTTAATACTGAGAAGGAAATAACAACCCACTCCAGTGTTCTTTCCTGGAGAATCCCAGGGACTGGAGAGCGTGATGGGTTGCCATCTCTGGGGTCGCACAGAGTCAGACATGACTGAAGTGACTTAGCCGCCACAGAAGCAGATAATTAAAATGTACTGTTTGCCCTATGTTTTCCTATGGACATTGAGAATTATTGCATTCTTGTACCTTTGTTTTCCCTCAATGTTTGGATAAGAAATTATTTTCTGAGAATATTATAAGATGATAGTTACTCATTTTATATTATACAACTGGTTTTACGTTTCCAGCTGGTGTCATATTTCTGTGACAGCTAGGTAAAATATAGCAAAATACAAAGCATATAAAATATTTTCCATTAACATCATATATTGAGCCTATTATCTAGTTCCATTTTCTCTAATATGCCTACTTCAAACATACAAAGGAGAACAAGGAACAAGGTAAATTAAGTAAAAGGGGACAGGAAGTTGAATCCCTGTGGCATGAAGTGAGAATTATTATGATCATCAATGATTTCTATTGAAAAATTTGATACTAGAAGTTGAAAGTGATGAAAGTAAATGTTACATACAGAATTATGCAGAAGTGATTTTTATGTTCACATCATATAATTTCAATGTTCAGCTAGTCAGAAGAGCCTATCTATGATCTATGGACAGTGCACTGCACATCTGTTTTACCCATTATGTGAGTAGTTGTTATCCCAAATCCAGCTGGCTGACCACTATGCATGTGGTTCTGACATGTTCTTATGTTACTACAGAACTGAATGTCTAAAATGGTATCCAAAGTGGGGAGAGTAACAGCTTTCTTCAAACAATATCTCTAAGTAAATGAGAGTTGTGATTTTATGGCCTCAGGGTGTCCTCATATATGAAACCCATCTGTTATTACAGAAAGAATAGTGGAAGATGAGCTCAATTAAAGGATAGCCTTTTAGCAAGAGAATAGTAAGTATTCATCTGGTAATTTATTAAGCAATATTAGACTACCCAAACAGTCCATTTAAGATCTTAGGAGCAAGAAAAGTGGCCACATGAATAAAGTTGACTAAAATTTTATTTTGGCAATCCGCAAATATACATATGTTTATATGTGTGTTTATATAAAACAAGTACAAGAGCTTTTAATTCCTGTTAGGTACAACAGCATGGAAAAAAAATTAAAACCCAAATGTAGAATGCTTGAAACATCTACTCAGTTATTGAATATATGTAAGTGTAAATACTTCAAAATATGTTTTATTGGCTGCATGTATAATATGAGGACTCTTTATATCAGTACCCTCTCTACTTTTAATAAATATCTACCAATTTTCAAAAATTTGTCCAGGTTTAATTATATATATATAGACATACATACATACATACATATATATATATACACACACACATACACACATGTGTATATATATGTATATGTGTATGTATGTGTATATGTATATGTATTTGTCAGCATTAGGCAAGTTCAAGTATTGCTATTAGAACTTTCTGGATTTTTTTTAATGTTTTTTTTTTTTTAATATTTTGGATCCATGTATACAGTATGATGCCTTTTGAACTCAAAAAGTGGAGGGAGTGAGAGGCAAACCCAAGAGACAGATGGGGGATCTTTTGGACATTTTATGTTGGTTAACATTTCTGAGTGAGATTGTAGATCTATAGGCAAAATGGTGCCTACTAGCTCTCCTGCAGAGTTTAATAGGAGCCCTCAGGCCACCACGAGGAGACAGGCAAAAGTGGTAGATGAAGAAGGAAGTTTAAAATGGTCATGACACTTAACTGAGTTTGAGATGTTTCCTTATGTCTAATAGTTATCTCAGTGTTTCAGCCTCGATTCAATCAGGTGTTAATTTTGTCTTTTGAAAGAAATATAATCATCAACACTTATCTACAGAGAATAAGTTCCAAGACCATCAGACATCTGTAACCTCACATAGTATAAAACCCTATATACACAATGGTTCTTCTATACATACATACCTGTGATGAAGTTAATCATATATAAGCACAGTACAAGATCAGCAACTGCCTAATAATAACAGGAATGTGCAAGTGAAGTCACTCAGTCATGTCCAACTCTAGCTCTCCAGCAGAGTTTAACGGGAGCCGTGGTGTCACTATTGAGAGACAAGGTTCTCTGAGACCATGGACAGCAGCTTACTACACTCCTCTGTCCATGGGATTTCCTGCGGGGGGCGCTCCGCAGAAAGAGCAGAGGCAGTGGAACTTCCCTCAGCAAAGCCAAGGGGTTCCCGAGGAGAGGTGAGCCTGCTGTCCGCCAACCCAGCCCCTCGGCGAGCAAGAGACAATCAGACGCGACAGGGGTTCCGTCGAAGCAGTTCCGGTTTATTGTTGCAAACTCCCAACTTATATAGACAAACAGGAGGGTTTTAGGAGGGACTTTCCATAGTTGCACCAATCACATTAAAGGTCAAATTGTCACCTTCATTATAACAGGAGTCTATAGAGATCACACACTGTCTATGTGCACAGAAATCAAGAGAGCCAATTAAAAACTTTGACAGACAACATAGACCCTGCCTCCATTTCTTCCGCCAGGCGCCATCTTATGTTTTTGACCGCAAAGCTCGCCCCTTTGTTTTTAAGGTTTCCCATTTAGAGCCCCACATATCCCCCTTTTTTTTATTTTATGTAAGCCCTCGAGACATTTGTATTGCTGTTCTGTAGAGTAAGGCATAAAGCTGTAGGCGGCCAACCTCCAGCCTCGCCAGCCCCTCTTGCGGCTGTGCCTGTCTTAGGTTGCCCTCCTCTGAGGGTCTTACCCATCATTGGCTATCCAGCCACCTCTTGGGGGCTAGGCGGAATCTCTCTAGATGATGAGCATCTAGAACTCTTATTTTTATTTATCTGTCTCGGTTAATCTCTTGAATGGCTAAATTAATCCAGGGGTTTTGTGGGTCCCCAACGTGGGGCTCCTCTTTCATGACCTGGGCAAGCATAACCTTTTTTAACACTACAACAAGCAGAATAACAAAAACAAGCAAATAGAAGGCATTTTTGAACCAGGTAAATGGACTGTGTATCCGTCCCATAGATCCATTGCTCCCTTTTTCACCTGTTAGAGTCTCATTTAACACTGGAAAAGCTGTCAGACAAAAGCTGGGGTATCTCACCTCGCAGTCCATGAGCACCAGAACACAACGCCTCGATTGCTCTGACGTGGAGATCGTGGAGATCAAGCTGTTATTGGAGTCTCATCATAGCAGATCCCAGGTATTCAAGCTGGTTTGAAATCCTTGAGCAGATGCTGACACTGTTGTACCCTCATGGTTGATGGCCTTGTATGTTGTTAAACCCAGGCTTCAAAGATTTTAAAAACTTTTGCATAGCCATGGCAATGAGGAAGGACAGCACAGAGAGGCTAGGTAATCCGACGATCACCAGGAGCGGTGTCCAGCAGGGTCGCTGCATGGATGATCTGAAAGGGAAGAAGAGATCGCCTCAAGAACTTTTTGTTCTTGGGCTCAATATGTGAATGACTCCTTAATCTGTGTCAGGTTTTGAGATTTGACCTCTCTCTTGTGGTGTAAATTTAAGATTCATTGCTGTCACCCACATAGGGCTTGGGTCCCCAGTGGGGAATATGCATCTGAATCCTCTCCCCATTGTAAGAAGTGGATCGGGCCCCTTCCACTGACGGGTGATGGGGTCTTTCCATCTCACTTATATCTCAGGTTTTATTTTCTTGATTAGACCAAATGTTTTTGAAAACATGGTATCAGTTCATTTTTTGAAAAATTTAAAATGTTTAAAGAGTTCCATTCCAAGTTGCTGGTGAGGGCTTATTCCCCCTTTTTGTTTTTGTAATTGAGCCTTTAAATTTTGATGATGGTGCTCAATTATGGCTTGTCCCTGGGGGTTTTGTGGGATTCTGGTGTTATGCCGAATGTGCCACTGTTGGAAGAATTTCTGTAAGATCTGGCTGATGAAACAAGGGCCATTATCTGTTTTTATTTGATGGGGAAGGCCCAGCATCGCAAAACATTGTAAAAAATGGCTCTTAGCATGTTTTGCTTTTTCTCCTGTGTGGGCAGTAGCCCAGCAGGCATGAGAGTAAGTGTCAATAGACACAAAGACATACTTAAGTTTTCCAAAAGGATAATAATGGGTTACATCAGTTTGCCACAGCACATTGGGTTTTAGCCCTCGAGGGTTTACTCCTTGGGGGCTATAAAGGTGATATTTGTAAATAAGGAAGACAGGATTTACAAGTATGTATAATTTTCTTTAATTCTCTAATAGGGATCTGTGGGAACTTTTTATGTAGTCCTCTCCAATTGATATGAGTAAGATCGTGAAGATCATAGGCATCTTGTAAGTTATAAGCTTGGATTGTAAGGGAGGCCGCTGTATCAGCCACGGAATTTCCCAGTGAAAGCAATCCAGGTAAATCTTGATGACCCTTAAGATTTTGTACATAAATGGGATAGTGGGAGGTCTCTGACCTGTAGGTCTTTCCCCACCTTGCAGGCACTTTTTCTTAAAGTGTCCCTCTTGTGGTTGATAAGCCAGGCCCTGGAGAATAGTTTCTGCCCACAGGGAGTTTGGGCCATCCTCTGCCATGGCCTTTTTAAGCTCTTTTAAATCATTGGCCTCCCAGGGGTACCAGGCTGCTGGCCTATTCCCCCCCGGATTAACATTTACAGGAAAGGCTTGAATTGGGCCGGTAAAGGGCAATGGGGATCCCCAAGGGTCCCCAGGGTAGGTTCTCCCTTTCAAAAGTGACCTCATTGTCTCTCCCACCCAAGGTGCTCTCGAAACTTCCTCAAATGGGGGAGGCAGGGAGGGGAACAAATCTCTCCCCTGGGCTCCCGGTCCTGAGGCATCAGAGGAGTCTCTATTCTTTTCTGCCCCTTTATCATCCCCCTAAGGCTCCCATGGCCCACTATTTGCTCTAGGGTCTTTATTCCCTGCAGTGTCTTTTGGTATATCTTGGTCCGACATGACTCATTCCTCATCAAATTTTTCCCATTGTTTTTCTGATTTTGAATTGGGGGCACCCGTATCAGTGACATGCTCCTCGCTCCGTGAAAAGCAGAGCTTGAGGGCCGAAATGATCAGACAGAACCCTAATGAGGGCTCCTCACTGTACCGAGCCTCTCTCTGCCTAGCAAGGGTTTGCACTCAATCCCAACTGTCCCAAGAGAACAGATTAGCTGAAGCAACCCAGGGGGCCAACCGTACAATTGTCCCCCAGACCTTACTAGCCTGAGCATTAGAAATCTCAAGTCCCCGGCTTATGAGCATATATCTCAGCGCCTTGAGGGCAGGCTCATCAGACTTGCTAATGTTACTTCCCATTTTGCTGAAAGAGAATAGAAAGAAAAGTCACTGAGGACAGCCACCAAAAATCCTACCGGGAGTGGTGGCGGCCAGAAAGTTGGGCTTATGGTATGCTTTTGGAACCGTTTATGTGCCTGCGTCATTGCACGGAAGTTTTCTTGCTGGGGGCGGGCACCCTAGAGGTTTCTAGCCCGTTCCGTGACCCCCTTATCCTGTCACGGGAGTCTTCAAGTGGCAGGCGCCCTAATGGCCTTTAAGTGCCGGGCCCATGCCCACAGGGAAGATTCTAGGCCACGTCCTCATTTAAGAATGATTAAAGGGGAGTTTCACCCAGTCAGGCTCTAGTTATTGAGGCTTACCTGTTGTGGGGCCTTCAAAGTCCGCCAGAGAGTGGCCCTAGCCAGGACTCATCAGTTGCCTCCACAACCGCTCGCCTGTTCACTGAAACTCCAGAAAAAAACAATTAAGGCCAGATCAGGAAAGAAGAGGAGAAGGAAAATAAGAGAGTTTTCGGCACTTCCCTCATAAAGGAGGGGGGCCCACCTTGAAATCCGGATTACCTTGGATGATGCTGCTCTAAAGGGAGCTCTGTGCTGCGACCACCCTAGGGTCCTTCGTTGCTCATCTTTCAGAGCCGCACGGTGACACCACCTCCATCCGTCCACTTCGTGCCCCACGTTGGGCGCCAGTTTCTGC
>SJYE01000420.1:55056-66161 GCA_006408755.1 Eudorcas thomsonii | reverse complement strand
TAGCCTGAGCATCAGAAATCTCAAGTCCCCTGCTTATGAGCATATATCTCAGCGCCTTGAGGGCAGGCTCATCAGACTTGCTAATGTTACTTCCCATTTTGCTGAAAGAGAATAGAAAGAAAAGTCACTGAGGACAGCCACCAAAAATCCTACCGGGAGTGGTGGCGGCCAGAAAGTTGGGCTTATGGTATGCTTTTGGAACCGTTTATGTGCCTGCGTCATTGCACGGAAGTTTTCTTGCTGGGGGCGGGCACCCTAGAGGTTTCTAGCCCGTTCCGTGACCCCCTTATCCTGTCACGGGAGTCTTCAAGTGGCAGGCGCCCTAATGGCCTTTAAGTGCCGGGCCCATGCCCACAGGGAAGATTCTAGGCCACGTCCTCAGTTAAGAATGATTAAAGGGGAGTTTCACCAAGTCAGGCTCTAGTTATTGAGGCTTACCTGTTGTGGGGCCTTCAAAGTCCGCCAGAGAGTGGACCTAGCCAGGACTCATCAGTTGCCTCCACAACCGCTCGCCTGTTCACTGAAACTCCAGAAAAAAAGAATTAAGGCCAGATCAGGAAAGAAGAGGAGAAGGAAAATAAGAGAGTTTTCGGCACTTCCCTCATAAAGGAGGGGGGCCCACCTTGAAATCCGGATTACCTTGGATGATGCTGCTCTAAAGGGAGCTCCGTGCTGCGACCACCCTAGGGTCCTTCGTTGCTCGTCTTTCAGAGCCGCACGGTGACACCACCTCCATCCATCCGCTTCGTGCCCCACGTTGGGTGCCAGTTTCTGCGGGGGAGCGCTCTGCAGAAAGAGCGGAGGCAGTGGAACTTCCCTCAGCAAAGCCAAGGGGTTCCCGAGGAGAGGTGAGCCTGCTGTCCGCCAACCCAGCCCCTCGGCGAGCAAGAGACAATCAGACGCGACAAGGGTTCCGTCGAAGCAGTTCCGGTTTATTGTTGCAAACTCCCAACTTATATAGACAAACAGGAGGGTTTTAGGAGGGACTTTCCATAGTTGCACCAATCACATTAAAGGTCAAATTGTCACCTTCATTATAACAGGAGTCTATAGAGATCACACACTGTCTATGTGCACAGAAATCAAGAGAGCCAATTAAAAACTTTGACAGACAACATAGACCCTGCCTCCATTTCTTCCGCCAGGCGCCATCTTATGTTTTTGACCGCAAAGCTCGCCCCTTTGTTTTTAAGGTTTCCCATTTAGGGCCCCACAATTTCCCAGGCAAGAATTCTGGAGTGGGTTGCAATTTCCTTCTCCAGAAGATCATCCTGGCCCAGGGATTGAACCCAGCTCTCCTGAATTGTAAACAGACACTTTACCATCTGAGCCACCAGGGAAGGTGTAATAATAACATAGAACAATTATAACAATATACCTTCATAAACATTTTGTGAATGTAGTTGCTATGTAAAATATATTACTCTACTAATTGAGTGATTTTTTTTTTCACCGTAACTTAGCACTTACTACACTCTGTGGCCAAAGTTTTTGCAGTTAGAGGTTTGACAGTGAAACAAACCCAGATTTATTTTCTCTTCTTCACATTCACCACAGATATTAGCAACCTCAGCATACAATTTTTTTAATCTTTTTATATCAAGCTGAGAACTTTGATATTTTCACTTAAGGTAACACTTAATGGATTCTCTCTGGCTTATCTAAATGGCCAGCATCACCCCATTTATGGTTTGGGGACACTATTGAATAAAATAAGAGTGACTTGGTCACAAGCCCTGTGACATCTCAGCAGTCATGGTGGTAAATGTGTGACAAATGGATGGGATGTGCAGGAGTAAGGAACGATTTTCATTCTGGGCAGGAGCAAGTAGGATGGCATGAGATTCCAATCACACTGCTCAGAATGACATGCAATTTAAAATATATGAGTTATATATTTCTGGAGTTTTGCATTTAATATTCTCAGTGAACAACTGAGGGTTACCTGAAACCACAGAGAATGAAACACTAGATCAGAGGGGATGACCTTGTCCTGTGGTTGCCTTTAGAGGGGAAAAAAAAAAAAGAAGGGTAGAAGGGGCCACTTGAAGCCAAAAGTGATTGTAAAGTGACCCATCTCTTCCCGTGTAAAGAAGCACAAGCACCATCACAACCTAAGAAAAAGACCACTGCATCTAAATCCAGAGATGAGGACAATGACGATGCTGAGGTCATTTTTGTTGGAGTGGAGCACGTCAATGAGGATAATGAAACCCTCTTTGTCAAAGTGATTTCAAGTTCAAAGCCAGTCATTTCTAGCATTTTGAGCAGAGTGACCAGGGACTCATCTTCAAGAAGAAAGAAGGGCCACGTGAGTCCAGATCCCTCATGCATGTAGCAACCTGAAGATCTCAGGACACCAGCAACAGAGCCAGTGGCTGTATCACCAGCTTCTCAGTCTGAATGGGGAGGAAGAGACAGTCTTTTTATTTCCTACCCCTCATCTAAACCTGGTTTTAAAACGAGCTCTCTGGAAGCTGTACTTCACAATTCAGAATTGCTCTCTGCATAGCCTCACTGTCTCTCTGGAGCTGTTCTCTCATTAGGAGGCAAGGATGAAAGTCCTCTTAATTCAAAGTGATGTCCCACTTTAGATGTAAAATTTAACAGTAAGAATCCCCAAAGACCCAAACTCGGTGATGGAATCCAAGGGGACAGGCTTCCACCATGGCCCATCTAGGTATTTCTCCTGGAAAAACGTGATTACAACCTTGGAAGATCTCCTGACCTCAAGGAGCCATGTTCACAGCGGGGCATCATTTTCATGGACTCATGCCAATGACCAGGCATGCTTCAGTCTTATGGATCCAGACAGAACATAGTTTGGAAGGTCTGGAAAAAATGGACTTTTGGGCTCTTGCAAGTGAGGGCAGGACTGCTGATCCCATGAAAGGAAATCCAATCATGTTACTTGGTGATGTTTACTATGGACAACATACAAGAGATGGGTTGCCAGAACAGAAGACTCACACAGCCTTTAAATGCCTCAGCAGCTTGAGAGTTATAAAACATGTCAAGTTTATGACCCACCTGAGGAAACATCTGGAGCTTGAGAGGCAGAAGGGTGACAGCTGGGAAATCCACACTACCTGCCAGCACTGCCGCCACCAGTTTTCCACCCCATTTCAGCTGCAATGTCACATTGAAAGTGCCCACGCTTTCCAGGAGCCCTCCATGGTCTGTAATATTTGTGAATTGTCCTTTAAAACAGATTAGGTTCTAGTAAAGCATATGAAGGATAGTCACAACCTGGTGAAATGCTCTATGTGTGTCGTGTTTTCAATTACAGATTGTCAGCCTTTGCCAGTGTAGAGGCACATTTTAGAACGTTGCATGGAAACGTGAAAATTTTTCTTTGTTTTGCCTTGAAATTTTCAAACTGGTGATATCCTTCATAAATCACGCTTGGAGGCACGGCAACAGGAGGGTCTTTCCACGTTCTATGTGTTGGCTACAGTGTTTGAACCTGAAGGAAAAGACAAAAAAACCATACCAAGAATCATCAGTCATTCAAAAAGCCAGAGCAATTGTGAGGATTTTCTCCTGAAACAGAGGTCATGCTCCGAAATTCAGTTCAGCTGGGACTGAGAGAGACAGCATCCATCATTATGAGGAACACTGACTCCCAAGCGCCACCCAGGAAAACAACAAAGAAGACTGACTACGAACACAAAATATTCCAGAATTGTGGCAGCAAGAAATTTGTCTAAAAAATTATGTTCAACTCTCCTCCAGAAATTCAAAAAAGCCCCATTGAGGTTCAACCAGCTGTACATAAACACCCTGTCTGGCTTTTGTTCTTCAGTTGCTCAGTCATGTCTGACTCCCTGTGACCCTATGAACTTCAGTGTACCAGGCTTCCCTGTCCATCACCATCTCCTGAAGCTTGTTCAAACTCATTCCATTGGATTGCTGATTCCATCCAACCATCTCATCCTCTGTCACACCTTCTGCTCCTGCCTTCAATATTTCCAGTTATCAGGGTTGGTTCCCGCCCCCCCCCCCCAGTGAGTTGAATCTTCCCATCAGGAGGCCAAAGTATTGGAGCATCAGCATCAGTTCTTCCACTGAACTTTCATGGTTGATTTCCTTTAGGATTGGCTGGTTGATTCTCCTTGCAGTCCAACGGACTCTCAAGAGTCTTTCTCCATTCTCCAGCACCACGGTTTGAAAAGATCGATTCTTCAGCACTTAGCCTTCTTTATAGTGCAGCTCTTCCATATCTGTATCTAACTACTGAGAAAATCATTGCTTTGACTTTATGGAAAGTTGTTGGCAAAGTAATATATCTGTCTTTTAATACATTGTCTATGTTTGTCACAACTTTTCTTTCAAGGAGTGAACATCTTTTAGTTTCATGGCCTCAGTAACCATCCACAGTTATTTTGGAGCCCAAGAAAATAAAGTCTGGCTTTACTGTAATTGAGATTCTACTTGCTTCATCTCTCTATGATCAAGTAGTTTTCAAATCTCCATGGTCCTTCCTGCCCACAATCCACTCCCCAAAGTAACCACTTCTCTGATCTCTAGCACCAGGGACTCATTTTTCTTTCTTTCTTTCTCTATTTTTTAAATTTTATATAAATATAAACACAATAGATTTTCGGTTCCCCTGGTCTTGGTTTTCTTTTAAATAAATGAGATGCATTCTTATTGTATTTAAGTGTGCAACATTCTTTTTCATTGCTGCATATAACTCCCTTTAATGAATGGGCTTAGTCTTATATGTCCATTTTACTGTGCCTGAAATTTGAGGCTCTTATTGTGCCTTTTTGAATGAGCTGCCTATGAACCTATGTGTGTCTTTCATGGTAATTTCTCTAGGATAGCTATAGCTGTATGTCTAGACATAAGAATATTTGATAATGCATGTTGTAGTGGTTTAGATGCAAAGTGGTATTTAACTCTTGCAACCCATAGACTTTAGCCCACCAGCTTCCACTGTCCATAGGGTTTCTCAGGCAAGAATACAACAATAGGTTGGCATTTCCTTCTCCAGAGGATTTTCTTGACTCAGGGATCAAACCTGGGTCTCCTCTATTGCACGCAGGTCTGTTACTGACTGAGCCATTCTAATATGCAGGTACAGTCAAATGCTTTTTTTCAAACTGATTGAAGCAATGTGTATTTCCACTAACAGTACTGACATCTCCATTTCTACTGAACACTGGGCGCTGTCAGTCTGTTTCATCATATAACTGAGAAGAAACCTACAGGGCTTTCCCAGGGACAGAACACACCCCACCAATGTATCTCGTCTCTTATTTGTAGAAAAACGTTAGCTTCTAGACCTCCCATGCGTTTCAAAGAACAGATTTAATTAGAAGTGAAAAACTGCATAAATAAAAACATCAATCAAGACGAACAATATTTTGTCGTTGGGCAGTAGTGTTCACTCTTTGTGACCCCATGGACTGCAGCACACCGGGCTTCTCTGTCCTTCACCATCTCCTGAACCTTGCTCAAGCTCAAGTCCATTGAGTCTGTGATGCCATCTAATCATCTCATCCTCTGTCATTCCCTTCTCCTCCTTTCTTCAAACTTTTCCATCAGTAGGGTGTAGTCTAATGAAGTTTTGGAGCTTCACTTTCAATATCAGTCTTTCCAGTGAATATTCAGTGTTGATTTCCTGTAGAACTGACTGGCTTGATATCACTGCAGTACAAGGGACTCTCAAGAGTCTTCGCCAACATCACAGTTCAAAAGCATCAATTCTTTGATGCTCAGACTTCTTTATGATCCAACTCTCACATCCATACCTGTCTAGTGGAAGAACGATAGCCTTGACTACATGGACCTTTGTTGACAAAGCAACGTCTCTGCTTTTTAATATGCCATCTAAGTGTGTCACAGCTTTTCTTCCAAGGAGAAAGCATTTATTTTTTTTTTAATTTTGTGGGTGCAGTCACCATCTGTAGTGATTTTTGGAGCTCAAGAAAATAAAGTCTGTCACTCTTTCCATTCTTTCCTCATCTATTTGCCATGAAATGATGCGACATTTTACTGTGTGAAGCACAACAAACTCTGGAAAATTCTTAAAAAGATGAGAATACAGACCATCTGACCTGTCTCCTGAGAATCTGTATGCAGATCAAGAAGCAACAGTTAGAACTGGACATGGAACAAGAGACTGATTCCAAATAGGGAAAGGAGCACATCAAGATTGTATACTGCCTCCCTGCTATTTAACTTATATTCAGAGTACATCGTGAAGGACACTAGGCTGGATGAAGCACAATCTGGAATCAAGATTGCTGAGAGAAATAACAACTTCAGATATGCTGATGAGGCCACCCTAATGGCAGAAAATGAAGACTCTTGATCATGGCAAAAGAGGAGAGTGAGAAGGCTGGCTTAAAACTCAACATTCAAAAAGTGAAGATCATGACATCTGGTCCCATCACTTCATGGCAAACAAATGGTGAAAAAGTGAAAATAACAGCAGATTTTATTTTCTCGGTCTCCAAAATCACTGTGAATGGTGAATGTAGCCATACAATTAAAAGAAGTTAGCTCCTTGGAAGAAAAGCTATGACAAACATTCTACTACTGCTGCTAAGTAGTTTTAGTCATGTATGACTCTGTGCGACGCCAAAAACGGGAGCTCGCCAGGCTCCCCCACCCCTGAGATTCTCCCGGCAAGAACACTGGTGTGGGTTGCCATTTCTTTCTCCAATGCATGCATAAAAAGTGAAAGTGAAGTCACTCAGTCATGTCAGACTCTTCATGACCCTATGGACTGCAGCCTATCAGGCTCCTCTGTCCGTGGGTTTTTCCAGGCAAGAATACTGAAGTGGGATGTTGCTGCCTTCTCCATGACAAACATAGAGAGCATTAAAAAAAAAAAGTTAAGGCATCACTCTGCTGACCAAAGTTCTTATATTAAAAGGTATGGTAGCTCAGACAGTAAGGAATTAACTTGCAGTGTAGGAGATCTGAATTCAATCATGAGAAAAACTTCTTTGTAGTCAAGTAGTAAGACTGTTCTTCCAAATTAGGGCATCCGAGTTTATTCCTTGGTCGGTGTGTTAGATCCCACATACTGCAACTAAATTACTGCAGGTGACAATTGAGAATCCTGCCTCCCACATGCTACAGTGAAGACTGAAGAGCCCTTGTTCTGTAACTAAGACCAAGCGCATACAAGTAAATGAATAAATATTGGAAATTAATACAGAAAAACATATGAGAATTGCCTATTGGTTCATCAGGACTTGATGCTTTAACTGCCATTGGCCAGGGTGCAATACCTGGTTGTGGAACTAGAATCCCACAGGTTCCATGGCATGGACAAACAAAAACTTAGAAAGATAAGTGAGGAGGATACAATTCCCCAAGTTTCAAATGGAAGCAATATAACTGCAAACAGACTGAGGATATAGTAAGGATGGCCAGGAATCCAAAGTGCAAAGAGGCAACTCTATAGTTCACAAGCCTCTTTAACGTTGTGGTTTAGGCTCCTCCTACTCCTGCTTCTGAACCTAAATAACATTGCTCCTAAGAGAAATTGTAATGGGGGGAAAATGAACTTAATGATATTGAAAATATAAAAAATGTGAGACAGAGCTAAAGCAGTTTCATGTGTTCATCTGGTAGGATTTTTTTTTTTTTTGCCTTGCTGTGAGGATTAAGGGAACTTAGATCTTCAGCCAGGGATCATCAAATCTCTGCTCCCTGAAGTGGAAGCACAAATCCCTAACAACCAGATCACTAAGGAATTCTCAGTGAAAAGGTGTTCTCTGACTTGTCTAATATGCCACTTTGGAAGTGTTAAAATGTAGCTAGTGTGACTGAGGTATTAAATCCTTATGTGTGTTCAGCCACTTCAGTCTGTTCAACTCTTTGTGACCCCATCAGTGTATCACGCTGGCTCTTCTATCCATGGGTTTCTCCAGGCAGTAATACTAGAGTGGGTTGCCAGTTCCCTTTCCAGGGGATCTTCCTGACCCATGGGTTGAACCCATGTCTTTTATGTCTCCTGCATTGGCAGGCAGGTTCTTTACCACGAGCACTGGATGGGAAATCTATTAAATCTTTACTTTAGTTTAATTAATTTAAAACTCAAAGCTATGGCTAGAAGAATCAGATCTTCCTTATAACTGAGTTTCAATTAATTTGTATACCCAGTAATTTGTGTATCTCTTACATATTTTCCTCAAAATGAGAGTCCATGCTCCTCCCTAACTGTAGGCTGGGTTAAGTGACTTGTTTCCAAAGAACAGAATATGTCAGCGGGAAGGAGATAACTTTATAGCAGAGGAACTAGTGGTAAGTTGTATTGATAGTATGAATCCTTGATGGGAATTGATTAGAACTATACCTTGGTGGTATAGTTCTAAAATATATATAAACTTCAGTGCAACCAGGAGAAACATAACAAAGCCATATAGAGAGTCATTCTGCAAAATACGTCTCTGAATGAATCTGGAAAATTGTCAAAATTCATGAAAAGCAAGAAAAGTTTATCTTACTCTGCTATAGACCAGAGTAAGACAAGGGAGGTATTTGTAGTTTTTGCTATCTATCCTTAATGCAGTTTGGTAAAAACAACATTTGTGGAAAAAAATGGTAAATGCTGAATAAAACCGGGAACTTAGTAAAAGGTACCCTCCTGAAAGATGCTATGATAATTGTGAGACTTAAAGGAGGTCATTTCACATACATACATTTTATATATTGCAAGTTTTTTCTCTACATCACAGCCACTTCATTTTGACTACACTGGGAGTGAAATCTAAAGGATGAAATGCTTAACTGAATGGAAATCTTCAAACACAACAAATCAATAATATATAGACTGTGTGATATGACCATAATACAATAATGGGAATTGACAAAGAAACATCCTTTGAAATGTCATTCATTTGAAAAATATCGGTAACAAAAGTAATACATAATATATATCTCCATGGAATTTTGAGGCAAGACTACTGGAGCAGATTGCTATTATTTTCTCCAGGGGATTTTCAAGACCTGGGATCGAACCCGGGCTTCTCATGACTCCTGCATTGGATGGAAAGTTATTTTCCAGTTAAGTAACCAGGGAAGCCTATACAATATATAAACTTCTCTTTCACTTCAGTTCAGTTCAGTCACTCAGTCGTGTCTGACTCTTTGTGACCCCATGAATCACAGCACACCAGGCCTTCTTGTCCATCACCAACTTCTGGACTTCACTCAGACTCACATCCATCAAATCAGTGATGCCATCCAGCCATCTCATCCTCAGTCGTCCCTTTCTCCTCCTGTCCCCAATCCCTCCTAGCATCAGAGTCTTTTCCAATGAGTCAACACTTCGCATGAGGTGGCAAAAGTACTGGAGTTTCAGCTTTAACATCGTTCCTTCCAAAGAAATCCCAGGGTTGATCTCCTTCAGAATGGACTGTTTGGATCTCCTGCAGTCCAAGGGACTCTCAGGAGTCTTCTCCAACACCACACTTCAAAAGCATCAATTCTTCAGCGTGCAGCATTCTTCACAGTCCAACTCTCACATTCATAATGAACACAGGATAAAGCCATAGCCTTGACTAGACGGACCTTAGTCGGCTAAGTAATGTGTCTGCTTTTGAATATGCTATCTAGTTGATCATAACTTTTCTTCCAAGAAGTAAGCATTTATAAATTTCATGGCTGCAATCAGCATCTGCAGTGGTTTTGGAGCCCCCCCAAAATAAGGTCTGAACTGTTTCCACTGTTTCCCCACCTATTTCCCATGAATTGATGGGACCGGATGCCATGATCTTCGTTTTCTGAATGTCGAGTTTTAAGCCAACCTTTTTCACTCTCCTCTTTCACTTTCATCAAGAGGCTTTTTAGTTCCTCTTCACTTTCTGCCATAAGGGTGCTGTCATCTGCATATCTGAGGTTATTGATATTTCTCCTGGAAATCTTGGTTTTAGCTTGTGTTTCTTCCAGTCCAGCGTTTCTCATGATGTACTCTGCATAGAAGTTAAATAAGCAGGGTGACAATATACAGCCTTGAAGTTCTCCTTATCCTATTTGGAACCAGTCTGTTGTTCCATTTTCAGTTATAAATGTTGCTTCCTGACCTGCATACAGATTTCTCAAGAGGCAGGTCAGGTGGTCTGGTATTCCCATCCCTTTCAGAATTTTCCACAGTTTATGGTGATCCATACAGTTAAAGTCTTTGGCATAGTCAATAAAGCATAAATAGAAGTTTTCTGGAACTCTCTTGCTTTTTCCATGATCCAGCAGATGTTGGCAATTTATCTCTGGTTCCTCTGTCTTTTCTAAAACCAGCTTGAACATCAGGGAGTTCATGATTCACATATTACTGAAGCCTGTCTTCGAGAATTTTGAGCATTTTTTACTAGCGTGTAAGATGAGTGCAAATGTGCAGTAGTTTGAACAGTCTTTGGTATTGCCTTCCTTTGGAACTGGAATGAAAACTGACCTTTTCCAGTTCTGTGGCCACTGCTGAATTTTCAAAATTTGCTGGTATAGTGAGTGCAGCGCTTTCACAACATCATCTTTCAGGATTGAAACTGTTCAACTGGAATTCCATCACCTCCACTAGCTTTGTTCATAGTGATGTTTTCTAAGGGCACTTGAATTTACATTCCACGATGTCTGGCTCTAGGTTAGTGATCACACCAACATGATTATCTGGGTCTTGAAGATCTTTTTTGTACAGTTTTTCTGTGTATCCTTGCCACCTCTTCTTGATATCTTCTGCTTCTGTTAGTGCCATACCATTTTTTTTCCCCCTTTATTGAGCCCATCTCTGCATGAAATGTTCTCCTGGTATCTTTAATTTTCTTGGAGATCTCTAGTATTCCCCACTTTGTTTTTTTTCCCTCTATATCTTTGCATTGATCCCTGAAGGAGGCTTTTTTATATGTTCTTGCTTTTCTCTGGATCTCTGCATTCAGATGCTTCTATCTTTCTTTTTCTCCTTGGCTTTTCACCTCTCTTCTTTTCAAAGCTATTTGTAAGGCCTCCCTAGACAGCCATTGTGCTTTTTTGCATTTTTCCCCCCATGGGGATGGTCTTGATCCCTGTCTCCTGTACAATTTCATGAACCTCATTCCTTAGTTCATCAGGCACTCTATCTATCAGATCTAGGCCCTTAAATCTATTTCTCA
>SJYE01000420.1:0-52380 GCA_006408755.1 Eudorcas thomsonii | reverse complement strand
CTTTGGCTGCAAAGAATATAATCAATCTGATTTCAGTGTTGACCATCTGGTGATGTCCATGTGTAGCATCTTCTCTTGTGTTGTTGTAAATGGGTGTTTGCTATGACCAGTGCATTTTCTTAGCAAAACTCAATTAGTCTTTGCCCTGCTTCATTCTGCATTCCAAGGCCAAATTTGCCTGTTACTCCAAGTGTTTCTTAACATCCTACTTTGGCATTCCAGTCCCCTGTAAGGAAAAGGACATTTTTTTCGGGGGGAGGGGTGTTTGTTCTAAAAGGTCTTGTAGTCTTCATAAAACCGTTCAACTTCAGCTTCTTCTGCATTACAGGTAGGGATGTAGACTTGGATAACTGTGATTTTGAATGGTTTGGACATGAATAGAGATCATTCTGTCATTTTGAGATTGCATCCAAGTATTTCATTTCAGATTCTTTTCTTGACCATGATGGCTACTCCATTTTTTCTGAAGGATTCCTGTCCGCAGTAGTAGATATAATGGCCATCTGAGTAATTTACCCATTTCAGTTCATTTTAAATATAGACTTTCACTCTTGCCATCTCCTATTTAAGCACTTCTAATTTGCCTTGATTCATGGACCTAACATTCCAAGTTCCTATACAATATTGCTCTTTACCTCATGGGACCTTGCTTCTATCACCACGTACATCCACAGCTGGGTATTGTTTTTGTTTTGGCTCCATCCCTTCATTATTTCTGGAGTTATTTCTCCACTGATCTCCAGTAGCATATTGAGCACCTACTGACTTGGGGAATTCCTTTTTGAGCATCCTATCATTTTTCCTTTTCATACTGTTCATGGGGGTTCTCAAGGCAAAATAATGAAGTGGTTTGCATTTCCTTCTCCAGTGGACAACATGCTGTCAGACTTCTCCAACATGACCCGCCCATTTTGGGTATCCCCACGGGCATGGCTTGGTTTCATCAAGTTAGACAAGTCTGTGGTCCTAGTGTGATTAGAGTATCGAGTTTTCCGTGTGTCTGCCCTCTGATGGCCTCTTGCAACACTTACCATCTTAGTTGGGTTTCTCTTACCTTGGGTGTGGGGTATTTCTTCACAGCTCCTCCAGCAAAGCACAGCGGCTGCTCCTTACCTTGGATGAGGGGTATCTCCTTACTGCTGCCCTTCCTGACCTTCATTGTGGGGTGGTTCCTCTATGCCCTCCTGCACCCATGCAGCCACCGCTCCTCAGGTTGCTCCTCCCAGCTGATGTCCCTGGCCTTGGGCATAGGGTGGCTCTTCACTGTTGCTGTTCTTGCCCTCCAGCATGGGATGGCACCTGCCGGCCACAGCCTGTGGCCTTGGGCATGGGGAGGTTCCTCATGGCCACTGCCCCTGGACTCGGGTGCGAGGTACCTTCTCCCAGTCACCCCTGGCCTCAGATGCAGGGATGCTCCTCTCAGACTCTGCCCCTGACCTCGGACGCGGGTTGTCTCATCCTAGCCGCCAATGACCTCAGATGTGGGGTAGCTCCTCCTGGACATCGCCCCTGACCTCGGACTTGGGGAGCTCATCTTGGCCATTCCTGTGCTGTCACATCCTAGCACTCTTGGTCACTGCCCCTGACCTTGGACGTGGGGTAACTCCTTTTGGCCACACTTAGTGCACAGGGTCACAGCCACCCATGCTTACTGTGTTGGGTTGCTGCCTGTTCTGGTATATTGGGCCATATTCAGGCATCTTTAATCCTATTTACTCTTAATGGGTGTGACTGTATTCAGGCCTTGTTGTCTTAACTGAGGCCTAACTATGGTATGGGTAATGAAAGTAATTGGGACCTTCTTCAAAAGGACGTGAGCAAGCACTCTTGTATGCAGTGCCCGTCATCCTGATGCATACCATTCTTGGACCATGCCTCTGCCGAACACTCCTGGAGACTCACAAGCAAGACTGGCTCAGTCTCTTGTGGGAATACTGCTCTTACTCTTGGCTCCTGGTGAACACAGTTTTGTTTGGGCCTTCCAACCGTTTGCTTAAGTCCTGAGGAAATTCTGTAATCAAATCCAACTGGTCTCCAAATTCAAATTCCCTCCTGGTTCTCAGTCCCTTTGCAAGATCCCCAGGTTGAAAAATCTGTAGTGGATCGAAAACTTCCTTACTTGTACAAGATTTTCTTTAGACTAATAATCTTACTATTTTTGGATTGTGCCCTAGGCCACTTTTTGGTTGGCTGAAGGACTACCTCCTCTGAGGGGGCTTTTGTCAAAAAATGCATGACAAAGGTCTGTAGAAGCTAGAGACTCTCTTCCCTGTCTGGCCATTGCTGACCCATGCCTCTGCAGAAGACCCTCAATCACTCAAAAACAGTTCTGACTATGTCTTGGGGCAGTCCCTGGGTATAGGTGCACAAAATGTTCTATTGAGCACTCAGTGTGGCTGGTAGGCATTGATTCTAAATTTGGATTCACCCCAGCTACAGTCTTGTTGGGATTTTACCTTTTCCTTGGACTCCCACCCCNTCCCACCCAGTGGAACCATCATTCTCCTGTCAATGGTCATTCAGCAACAAGATGTAATTTTGGAGCTATCACAGGAAAAGATGAGTACACACCCTTCTACTTTGCCAACTTCACTTCCTCACAGGCACAAAAGAGCAAAGGAGAAAATGCCTTCATCCCACCTTTGCACTGTCTACACCTTTCTGCACTGTCAGATAGGCTGGAAGCCCATGGACAAACCCAAGGCCACTTCATCTCTTATAGGATGCCTGTGCTTTCACAATGAATGACCCTACTTTATCATGTCATTTGTCTCACATGATGATATTGTTTGTGATGTGTAAAGAGAGAATGTGCTTCTTGATGGGCTGACCTGAGACAGCACTATCTGAAAGCCTTCCTCTAATACAAAATACTTTTCCAGTGCAGTAGCTTATCTTTCTGTTCCTCTTTTTACAGTCTCTACTCTTTTCTGAAGGACCTTCACCTCTTCACAAACTTGGAACCCGATTATAGCAATATACATCATTTTCAAAGGCCAACCCAATTGTTATAGACTGAGGGGTCTACAGGACATATTTTAAAATCTCCACACCACTGGATTTACACTAGATGAGCCCTCAAGCCTTCCACATTCTTTTCCTGGTAAAAACATACACATCAGCATAGCAGAAACTGTGAGCTTCTTTATGTCTCTTGATGTAAATCCAAATTTGTGAACACATTGTCCTGAGTTGTCACTGGCCATCTTTTCCTCATTCCTGTCTTGAATAGGACCACCTCAGAGATACAATGACCAATCTCTGACACTCTATGGATGCCTGGTGCAGCCTTCTGCTTGCTCCATATCTCACAGTCTGTATTATTCATCTCTGTCATCTGCTGTTGGACACACATCCACACAATGTGAGTAGTCACACAAGTGTTCAAGGCACGTGAAAACATAAGCAAACAGAGAACATAGATGTTTCTGTAGCTGAAGAATCAGTGCTTCATATGAAATATAGATATTTCAATTTTTTATAGGAAAATCTCCATTCTGAACTGAAATATGAAGTAAGCTGCCAAGTCATTTCAGATGTGTCCAACTCTGTGTGCCCACATAGATGGCAGCCCACCAGGCTCCATTGTCACTGGGATTCTCCAGGCAAGAACACTGGAGTGGGTTGCTATTTCCTTCTCCAATGCAAGGAAGTGAAAAGTGAAAGTGAAGTTGCTCAGTCATATCCCACCCTCAGTGTCCTCATGGACTGCAGCCTTCCAAATTCCTCCATCCATGGGATTTCCCAGGCAAGAGTCCTGGACTGGGGTGCCATTGCTTTGTCTGAATATGAAGTATAGAGAAATCGAAATTCCATAATGGAAACTTAGCACCTACGTTTTGATGCAGTAAAAACAAACCATTTCCCACTTCATGGAATCAATTCTTTGTTTTGGTATGTTAATACAAATACAGCAAACTCCTTACTTCATTAAGAAGCAGGGGTGCCCAGATTTTAATTTGTGCAATAGAGATAATTCCATTTTCCTACAGCTTTTTTATATCTTCAAAAAAGCAGTGCCAAAACTGTCCTACATGGAATATTCAGAACTTTAATTTTAATCGTAGAAAATGACAGCATAGACTCATATATGAGGTATCATTTCAATCAGTAAGTTCAGTCATTCAGTCATGTACAATTCTTTACGACCCCATGAATTGCATACCAGGCTTCCCTGTCCATCACCAACACCCGGAGTTTACTCAGACTCACTTCCCTTGAGTTAGTGAAGCCATTCAGCCATCTCATCCTTGGTCATCCCCTTCTCCTCCTGCCCCCAATCCCTCCTAGCATCAGAGTCTTTTCAAATGACTCAACTCTTCTCATGAGGTGGCCAAAGTACTGGAGTTTCAGCTTTAGCATCATTCCTTCCAATGAAATCCCAGGGTTGATCTTCAGAATGGACTGTTTGGATCTCCTTGCAGTTCCAAGGACTCTCAAGAGTCTTCTCCAACACCATAGTCCAAAAGCATCAATTATTCGGCACTCAGCTTTCTTCACAGTCCCATTATCACATCCATACATGACTCCTGGAAAAACCATAGCCTTGACTAAATGGACCTTTGTTAGCAAAGTCATGTGTCTGCTTTTGAATATGCTATCCAAGTTGGTCATAACTTTCCTTCAAAGAAGTAAGCATCTTTTAATTTCATGGCTGCAGTCACCATCTGCAGTGATTTTTGAGCACGTAAAAGTAAAGTCTGACACTGTTTCCACCGTTTCCCCATCCATTTCCCATGACGTGATGGGACTACATGCCATAATCTTCGTTTTCTGAATGTTGAGATTTAAGCCAACTTTTCACCCCCCTCTTTCACTCCTCTGACATGAGGGTGGTTTCATCTGTATATTGGAGGTTGTTGATATTTCCACCAGCAATCTTGTTTTCAGTTTGTGCTTCTTCCAGTCCAGCATTTCTCATGATGTACTCTGCATATAATTTAAATAAGCAGAGTGACAGTACACAGCCTTGACATACTCCTTTTCCTATTTGTAATCAGTCTGTTGTTCCATGTCCAGTTCTGACTGTTGCTTCCTGAGCTGCATATACGTTTCTCAGGAGGCAAGTCAGATGGTCCGGTATCCCCATCTTTTTTCAGAATTTTCCACAGTTTATTGTGATCTACAGAGTGAAAGGCTTTAGCATAGTCAATAAAGCAGCAATATAAAATTTTCTGGAACTCTTCCTTTTTCAGTGATCCATCAGATAATGGCAATGTGATATCTGATTCCTCTGCCTTTTCTAAAACCAGCATGAACATCTGAAAATTCATGGTTCATGTATTGCTGAAGATTGTATTGGAGAATTTTGAGCATTACTTTACTACCGTGTGAGATGAGTGCAATTGTGCAGTAGTTTGAGCATTGTTTGTCACTGCCTTTCTTTAGGATTGGAATAACTTACTCTTTCCAGTTTTGTGGCCACTGCTGATTTATCCAAATTTGCTAGCACAATGAGTGTAGCACTTTGACAGCATCATTTCTCTGGATTTGAAATAGCTCAATTGGAATTATATCACCTCCACTAGCTTTGTTTGTTGTGACGATTTATAAGGCCCACTTGACTTCACATTCCAAGATGTCTGGCTCTCAGTGAGTAATCTCACCATCGTGATTATCTTGGTTGTGAAGATCTTTTTTGTAGAGTTCTTCTGTGTATTCTTGCCACCTCTTCTTAATACCTTCTGCTTCTGTTAGGTGCATGCCATTTCTATCCGTTATCGAGACCATCTTTACATGAAATATTCCCTTGGTATTTCTAATTTTCTTGAAGAGATATCTAATCTTTCCCATTCTGTTCTTTTCATCTATTTATTTGCACTGAGTGCTGAAGAAGGCTTTCTCATCTCTTCTCTCTATTATTTGGAACTCTGTATTCAGATGCTTATATTTTTCCTTTTCTCCTTTGCTTTTCATTTCTCTTTTTTTTTTTTTTCACAGCTACTTGTAAGGTCTCCCCAGACAGCCATTTTGCTATTTTTGCATTTATTTTCCATGGGGATGGTCTTGATCCCTGTGTGCTGTAGAATGCCACAAGCCTCCGCCCATAGTTCATCAGGCACTATAAGTATCAGATCTAGTCCCTTAAATATATTTCTCACTTTCATTGTATAATCATAAGACATTCAATTTAGGTCATACCTCAGTTTGTATAGAAGTTTTCCCTACTTTCTTCAACTTTACTCTGAATTCGTTAATAAGGGTTTCATGATCTGAGCCACAGTCAGACACCAGTCTTGTTTTTGCTGACTGTATAGAGCTTCTCTATCTTTGGCTGCAAATAATATTATTAATCAGATTTTGGTGTTGACTATCTGGTGATATCCATGTGTAGAGTCTTTTCCTGTGTTATTGGAAGTGGATGTTTGTTTTGATCACTGTGTTCTTTTAGCCTTTTCCCTGCTTCATTCCATATTCCAAGGCCAAATTTCCCTTTTTTTTTCTCCCCCCCTCAAATGTTACTTGACTCCCTACTTTTCTATTTCAGTCCCCTATAATGAAAAGGACATATGTTTTTGGGTGTCATTTTTAAAAGGTATTGTAGGTCTTCATAGGACCCTTCAATTTCAGCTTTTTCAGCATTACTGGTTGGGGCATATGCCAGGAGCCAGCGTGATGACAAGGTCACAAGGAAGGAAGCCTGACAAAATGCAAGGACATGATAAATCTTTAGGGGTCCCCCCTGGAATTTTTTGAGCATGTACCCTCCCCCCACAAAAAAAAAAAAGTCTGCTGGCTTTTGTACTTTGCTCTTTTGACATTCTCTGGAAAAAGTCAAATCAGGGATTTATTCTTCTGCATTTGAAAGGGATGTTTCAGTTAAACCCCTCTGATAGCTCTCTAGCTTGGCTAACAGGTTCCCCCAGACCTCTTACAGCTTGTGAATTACTTACAGCCTCCCAACTGCAAGAGGCACAAGCTTAAAAGTATCTTAAAGATAATGATCCTTTTCTAAAGAGTTAAAAATTATATTGGTAGATGGTTTTCACTATTGATTCAATAATTGCTGCCAGGCCTCCATATACTTTATCTTTTAGGCCCCTGGGAGAATGTTAATCAATGGAAATGGGATATGGAAAAAGATATATAGTAGTTTTGATGTTAGCAACACTAGACTTTTGAGTTAATTACTTTTCCTTTGTTATAAATTACTTTACTTTTTTTTACTTGTTATAAATTGCTGTATCTTTGCTATGTAAGAATGTAACTATTTTTTAGTGCTTTCTGAGAGTGGCACCAGACTTTGGAAAGATCAACACAAATAAGTCTTCTGGTTGACAAATCCTTATGAGAAAAAAGGTTGTAAAATGTTAATCTGCTCTTTTGGCTGGAAGATGATGTAAAGTACCTTGGACTTATGTATACAACTATATATGCAGAAAGAAAAGCCTAATATTTGATAAGAGTCTGGGCTGCTAATGCTGCATAATTTTGTATTACCCATTGATCACTATGTACAATCAAAAAGGTATAAAAGTCTTCTAGACAATTGGGGCCAGACCTGTCCTTGGAAAGACTGGTTTCCCTCGTGTCTCCTCTTTACTCTAATTTCAGGCTGAATTCCCATCTGGGGCATGGAGGCTAACCATGTCTACTTACTTGTCCTGGCTTCTAAGATTCCTAAGATAGAGCCCAAGCCAGGGCACTCTCCAATATTCAAACGGATGCTGGTGGCCTAATGTAGACGGTGCAAGCTCCTTGTTTGGATCTTTATAGGCTTTCCACATAAACCAAGTTATTCAGCCTCTTTTCTCCATCTAATTTTCCTATTGCATTACTTCTTTCTAATCTAAATTTATATTACTTAATAAATAAGTTTTTTTTTCTCACCTATCCATCTCCCCTTCGAATTACCCTGGATCCACTGGGGCTGGACCCTATCAGGCATAGACTTGGATATCTGTGATATTGAATGGTTTTCCTTGGAAGAGAATCGAGAAGAGAGACATTACCTACCAAATTACAAGCAGGTTTCTTTGCTAACAAAGACTTCTAGGGGGCTCTGTTCAGTCATCATCTGTCTTAGAAGGAGCCCCAGTGGTACTCCAGAAAACTGAGTAGCACAGAAAGGTCAGAAATTGCAGCAATTGTGCTTGCCAAACTCCCTAGCTGCTCGGACCTAGGAAGGGCACAAATAGCAGGCCCAACCAAATCTGCACCTCGGAGGGCTTCCTGAACACTGAGCCAGAGTGGCTTAGACTGGGGAGGTGCATGAAGCCTAGGGTAGGCCTCAGATGGTTATCTGGTGGGGCAACATAGAACCTGAGTGGTGTGTGCCGCTAGCAGGGGCAAGCCAAGCATAGAGTCCACCACTGCCCTCCCTGTGTCAAGATGGAAATCAGACNNATTCAAACGGATGCTGGTGGCCTAATGTAGACGGTGCAAGCTCCTTGTTTGGATCTTTATAGGCTTTCCACATAAACCAAGTTATTCAGCCTCTTTTCTCCATCTAATTTTCCTATTGCATTACTTCTTTCTAATCTAAATTTATATTACTTAATAAATAAGTTTTTTTTTCTCACCTATCCATCTCCCCTTCGAATTACCCTGGATCCACTGGGGCTGGACCCTATCAGGCATAGACTTGGATATCTGTGATATTGAATGGTTTGCCTTGGAAGAGAATCGAGAAGAGAGACATTACCTACCAAATTACAAGCAGGTTTCTTTGCTAACAAAGACTTCTAGGGGGCTCTGTTCAGTCATCATCTGCCTTAGAATGAGCCCCAGTGGTACTCCAGAAAACTGAGTAGCACAGAAAGGTCAGAAATTGCAGCAATTGTGCTTGCCAAACTCCCTAGCTACTCGGACCTAGGAAGGGCACAAATAGCAGGCCCAACCAAATCTGCACCTCGGAGGGCTTCCTGAACACCGAGCCAGAGTGGCTTAGACTGGGGAGGTGCATGAAGCCTAGGGTAGGCCTCAGATGGTTATCCGGTGGGGCAACATAGAACCTGAGTGGTGTGTGCCGCTAGCAGGGGCAAGCCAAGCATAGAGTCCACCACTGCCCTCCCTGTGTCAAGATGGAAATCAGACACAGAAGAGACCAGCAAACAGAGGAAGTCAAACAGAGGGAACTGCCTTGGTAGCGACCCCACATAGCCCACAATGCCAGAGAAAGGGCCAGATAAACCTTTACTACTTTAATGGTCTTTTTTTTTTTTTTTTGGAGGGGTTGATGTGGAAGTGTGATTTTTTTCTTTTCTTTTTCCTAAAAATAATTTTTAATTAAAATTTTTTTCTTTTGTTTTTCATCTTCTTTTTTAAACTTTCTTAAATTTTAAGTCCTTTATATCTCTATTTATTATTTTTATAACCTATTATTACTTTTCAAAAAAACAAAAACAAAAAACACCCTATTTTTAAAGCAAACGCCATATATAGTCTTTTTGTGGTGGAGATTGTTGTCTTTTAATAATTCTGGTGGCTTTTTTTTTTCTCCTTCTTCTTCTTTTCTTTAATATTTTATTTTTGAAAATCCAATCTCTACTCCAGATTTTTAATCTTTGAATTTTGGTATTTGTTGCCAATTTTGTATATTTAAAAACCTAATTTTCAGTATCCAATTTTACATGAGTGTGAGATTCCTGGCTTGACCACTCTGACCACTCTCTCCTCCTTTGGACTCTCTTTTTTCTTCACCAGGTGGCCTCTGGCTCTTTCCTCCCCCTCCTCTTCTGTACCCAACTCTGTGAATATCTGTGTTTTCCAGAAGGTGGAGAACATCAGGGGACTGGTTACTGGCCGGATCTGAATCCCTCCTTTTCATCTCCCTCTTTGATCCCCTTGGCAACCTCTGTCTACTTCCTCCCTCTCCTCTTCCCTGTATAACTCTGTGAACACCTCTGAGAGGTCCAGACTGAGGAGCACACAAAAGAAAGTGGTTACGGGCTAGCTTGCTCTCTCCTCTTTTGATTCCACCTCATCCCATTACAGTCACCTCTAAATATCCCCTTTCTCTTCTCTCCTCCAAGTAACTCAGTGATCCTTTAGAGGTGACCCTCAAGGTGGAGAAACCTATTATCTTTAACCTAGATGTTTTATCTTCAGTGCTGTATAGATGGAAAAGTCCTGAGGCTATTCTAAAAATAAATCTGAAAACCAGAATCAGGAGGCTTAAGCCCAAATCCTGAGATCATCAGAGAATTCCTGTATACAGGGAACATTATTCAATAGGAGCTCATCAAATAACTTAATACCTACACTGAAATCGAGCACCACCCAAGGGCCAGCAAGTTCCTGAGCAAGACATACCACAAAAATTATCCAGCAACACAAAAACACGCCCCTGAGCTTCAATAAACAGGCAGCTCAAAATACTCCAAAACCATTGACGTCTCATAATCCATTACTAGACACTCCACAGCACTCCAGAGAGAATCCAGCTCCACCCACCATAACTCCAACACAAGCCTCCCTAATCAAGAGACCTTGACAAGCCACTGATACAACCTCACACACAGTGAGGAAGCTCAATAATAAAGAGAACTCCACAAATTCCCAGAATATAGAAAGATCACCCCAAATGCAGCAATATAACCAAGATCAAGAGACAGAGAAATACCCAGCAGGTAAAGGAACAGGAGAAATTCCCACCAAACCAAACAGAAGAGGAAGAGATAGGGAATCTACCTGAGAAAGAATTCCAAATATTGATAGTGAAAATGGTCCACAATCTTGAAGACAAAATGGAATCACAGATAAAAAGCCTGGGGTCAAGGATTGAGAAGATGCAAGAAAGGTTTGACAAGAACCTAGAAGAAATAAAAAAGAGTCAACATATAATGAATAATGCAATAAATGAGATACAAAACACTCTGGAGGCAACAAATAGTAGAATAACGGAGGCAGACGATAGGATTAGTGAAATAGAAGATAGAATGGTAGAAATAAATGAATCAGCAAAGAAAAAAGAAAAACAAATTAAAATAAATGAGGACAACCTCAGAGACCTCCAGGACAATATGAAACGCTCCAACATTCAATTATAGGAGTACCAGAAAAGAAGACCAAAAGAATGACATGAGAAAATACTTGAGGAGATAATAGTTGAAACTACCCTAAAATGGAGAAGGAAAAAGTCATCCAAGTCCAAGAAACCCAGAGAGTGCCAAACAGGATAAACCCAAGGTGAAAAACCCCAACACATATGTTAATCAAATTATCAAAGACCAAACACAAAGAACAAATATTAAAAGCAGCAAGGGAAAGACAACAAATAACACACAAAGGGATCCCCATAAAAATAATTGCAGAACTTTCAATAGAAACTCTTCAGACCAGGAGGGAATGGCAAGATATACTTAAAGTGATGAAAGATAATAACCCATAGCCAAGACTACTGTACCCAGCAAGGATCTCATTCAAATATGAAGGAGAAATCAAAAACTTTACAGACAAGCAAAAGCTGAGAGAATTCAGCACCACTAAACCAGCTCTCCAACAAATGCTAAAGGATAGACTGTAGACAGGATACATAAAAAGGGTGTATAAACCCGAACACAAAACAATAAAATAAATGGCAACAGGAGCATACTTATCAATAATTACCTTAAATGTAAATGGGTTGAATGCCTCAACCAAAAGGCAAAGACTGGCTGAATGGATAAAAAAGACAGAATCCTTATATGTGGTGCCTACAAGAGATCCACCTCAAAACAACGGACACATGCAGACTGAAAGTGAAGGGCTGGAAAAAGATATTCCATGCAAATAGAGACCAAAAGAAAGCAAGAATAGCAATACGCATATCGGATAAAATAGACTTTAAAATAAAGGCTGTGAAAAGAGACAAAGAAAGCTACTAGATAATAATTAACGGACGAATCCAAGAAGATATAACAATTATAAATATATATGCACCCAACATAGGAGCACCGCAATATATAAGACAAATGCTAACAAGCATGAAAGGGGAAGTTAATAATATCACAATAATAGTTGGAGACTTTAATACCCCACTCACACCTATGGACAGATCAACTAAACAGAAAATTAACAAAGAAACACAAACTTTAAATGATACAATAGGCCAGTTAGACCTAATTGATATCTATAGGACATTTCACCACAAAACAATGAATTTCACCTTTTTCTCAAGTGCCCACGGAACCTTTTTCAGGATAGATCACATCCTGAGCCATAAATCTAACCTTGATAAATTCAAAAAAATCGAAATTATTCCAAGCATCTTCTCTGACCATAATGCACTAAGGTTAGATCTCAATTACAGGAGAAAAACTATTAAAAAACGCAGCATTTGGAGGCTGAACAACACTTTTCTGAATAATCAACTTATCCCAAGAAGAAACCAAAAAAAGAAATCAAAATATGCATAGAAACGAATGAAAATGAAAACAACTACACAAATCCTGTGGGACACTATAAAAGCAGTGTTAAGAGGAAAGTTTATAGCAATACAGGTATACCTCAAGAAACAAGAAAAAAGTCAAGTAAATAACCTAACTCTACACTTAAGCAACTAGAAAAGTAAGAAATAGAGAACCTCAGAGTTAGTAGAAGGAAAGAAATATTAAAAATTAGGTCAGAAATAAATGCAAAAAAACAAAAGAGACCATAGCAAAAATCAACAAAGCAAAAACTTGGTTCTTTGAAAGGGTAAATAAAATTGTCAAACCATTAGCCAGACCCATCAAGAAACAAAGAGAAAAAAAAATCAAATCAATAAAATTAGAAATGAAAATGGAGAAATCACGACAGACAACACAGAAATACAAAGAATCATAATAGACTAGTATCAGTAATTATTTGCCAATAAAATGGACCACTTTGATGAAATGGACAAATTCTTAGAAAATGTACAACTTTCAAAAATTGAACCAGGAAGAAATAGAAAATCTTAACAGACCCATCACAAGCATGGAAATTCAAACTGTAATCAGAAATCTTCCAGCAAACAAAACACCAGGTCCAGAGGGCTTCACAGCAGAATTCTACCAAAAACTTAGAGAAGAGCTAACACCTATTTTACTGAAACTATTCCAGGAAATTGCAGAGGAAGGTAAACTTCCAAACTCATTCTATGAGGCCACCATCACCCTAATACTGACCCTGAAAAAGATGCCACAGAAAAAGAAAACTACAGGCCAATATCACTGATGAACATAGATGCAAAAATCTTAACAAAATTCTAGCAATCAGGATCCAACAACACATTAAAAAGATCATACACCAAGACCAAGTGAGCTTTATCCCAGGGATGCAAGGATTCTTCAGTATCCACAAATCAGTCAATGTAATTTACCACATTAACAAATTGAAAAATAAAAATCATATGATTATCTCAATAGATGCAGATAAGGCCTTTGACAAAATTCAACATCCAATTATGACAAAAACTCTCCAGAAAGCAGGAATAGAAGGAACGTACCTCAACATAATAAAAACTATATATGACAAACCCACAGCAAACAGTATCCTCAATGGTGAAAAAATTGAAAGCATTTCCCCTAAAGTCAGGAACAAGATAAGGGTGCCCACTTTCACTACTACTATTCAATATAGTTCTGGAAGTTTTAGCCACAGCAATCAGATCAGAAAAAGAAATAAAATGAATCCAAATTGGAAAAGAAGAAATAAAATTCTCACTGTTTGTAATGGCATTATCCTCTGCATAGAAAATCCTAAAGACTCGACCAGAAAACTACTAGAGCTAATCAATGAATATAGTAAAGTTGCAGCATATAAAATCAACACTCAGAAATCCCTTGCATTCCTATACACTAATAATGAGAAAGTAGAAAAAGAAGTTAAGGAAACAATTCCATTCACCATTGCAATGAAAAGTATAAAATACTTAGGAATATACCTACCTAAAGAAACTAAAGANACTAGAGCTAATCAATGAATATAGTAAAGTTGCAGCATATAAAATCAACACTCAGAAATCCCTTGCATTCCTATACACTAATAATGAGAAAGTAGAAAAAGAAGTTAAGGAAACAATTCCATTCACCATTGCAATGAAAAGTATAAAATACTTAGGAAACTAAAGACCTATATATTGAAAACTATAAAACACTGATGAAAGAAATCAAAGAGGACACTAATAGATGGAGAAATATACCATGCTCATGGATTGGAAGAGTTGATATAGTGAAAGTGAGTATACTACCCAAAGCAATCTACAGACTCAATGCAATCCCTATCAAGCTAGCAGCAGTATTTTTCACAGAACTAGAACAAATAGTATCAAGATTTGTAAGGAAATACAAAAAACCTTGAATAGCAAAAGCAATATTGAGAAAGAAGAATGGAACTGGAGGAATCAACTTGCCTGACTTCAGGCTCTTCTACAAAGCCACAGTCATTAAGACAGTACATTACTGGCACAAAGACAGAAATATAGATCAATGGAACAAATAGAAAGCCCAGAGATAAATCCACACACCTATGGACACCTTATCTTCGACAAAGGAGGCAAGAATATACAATGGAATAAAGACAATCTCTTTAGCAAGTGGTGATGGAAAAACTGGTCAACCACTTATAAAAGAATGAAACTAGATCACTTTCTAACACCACACACAAAAATAAACTCAAAATGGATTAAAGATCTAAACATAAGACCAGAAACTCTAAAACTCTTAGAGCAGAACATAGGCAAAACGCTCTCTAACATAAATCACAGCAGGATTTTCTATGATCCATCTCCCAGTATACTGGAAATAAAAGTAAAAATAAACAAATGAGATCTAATTAAAATTAAAAGTTTCTTCACAACAAAGGAAACTATAAGTAAGGTGAAAAGACAGCCTTCTGAATTGAAGAAAACAATAGCAAATGAAGCAACTGACAAACAACTCATCTCAAAAATATACAAGCAACTTATGCAGCTCAACTCCAGAAAAATAAACGAACCAATCAAAAAATGTGACAAAGGTCTAAATAGGCATTTCTCCAAAAAAGACCTGAAAAGATGCTCAACATCACTCATTATCAGAGAAATGCAAATCAAGACCACAATGAGATACCATTTCACACCAGTCAGAATGGTTGTGATCCAAATGTCTACAAGCAATAAATGCTGGAGAGGATGTGGAGAAAAGAGAACCCTCTTACACTGCTGGTGGGAATGCAAACTAGTACAGCCACTATGGAAAACAGTGTGGAAATTACTTTAAAAATTGCAAATAGAACTGCCTTATGACCCAGCAATCCCCCTGCTGGGCATACACAGTGAGGAAACCCGAACTGAAAGAGACACATGTACCCCAACGTTCATTGCACCATTGTTTATAATAGCCAGGACACGGAAACAACATAGATGTCCATCAGCAGATGAATGGATAAGAAATCTGTGGTACATATACACAATGGAGTAGTACTCAGTCCTTAAAATGAATAAATGTGAATCAGTTCTAATGAAATGGATGAAACTGGAGCTGATTATACAGAGTCAAGTAAGCCAGAAAGAAAAACACCAACATAGTATACTAACACATGTATATGGAATTTAGAAAATAGTAATGATGACCCTGTATGTGAGACAACAAAAGAGACACAGAGGTATAGAACGGATTTTTGGCCTCTGAGAGAGAAGAAGAGGGTGGGATGATTTGGGACAATGGCATCAAAACATGTATACTATCATATAAGAAACAAAGTGCTAGTCTATGTTCAATACAGAATACAGGATGCTTGGGGCTGGTGCACGGGATGATCCAGAGATAAGTTATGTAGTGGGAGGCGGGAGGTGGCTTCGACAGTGAGAGATCGTGTACACCTGTGGCTGATTTCATGTCAATGTATGGCAAAACCAATACAGTATTGTAACGTAGAATAAAGTATTAAAAATAATAAATAATTAAAAAAGGAAAAGAATTGAGATCATTCTGTCATTTTTGAGATTGCATCTAAGTACTTCATTTAAGGTTTTTTTGTTGACCATGATGGCTACTCCATTTCTTCTAAGTGATCTCTGCCCACAGTAGTAGATAAAATGCTCCTCTGAGTTAAATTCAGCCATTCCAGTCCATTTTAGTTTGCTGATTCCTAGAATGTCATAGTTGTTGCTATCTCCTATTTGACCACTTCCAACTTGCTTTGATTCACGGACTGAACATTCCAAGTTCCAGTGCAATATTTCTCTTTACAGCATTGGACCTTGCCTTTATCACCAGTCACATCCATAACTGGTTTTATTTTATTTTATATACATATTTTATATTTTATATTTATTTTATATACATATTTTATTGTATTTTATGTATATATTTTTGCTTTGGCTCCATCCCTTTATTTTCTCTGGAGTGATTTCTCCCCTGATATCCAGTAGCATATTAGGCACCTACTGACTTGGGGAGTTCCTCTTTCAAGTATCCTATCATTTTGCCTTTTCATCCTGTTAATGGGATTCTCAGGGCAAGAATACTGAAGTGGTTTGCCATTTTCATATCCATGGACCACATTCTGTCAGAAGTCTTTACCATGACCCTCCTGTCTTGTGTGGCTGCACAGGCGTGGCTTAGTTTCATTCAGTGAGACAAAGATTTTGTCCTAGTGGGATTAGATTGATGGGTTTCTGTAGTGATGCTTTCAGTGTGTCTACCCTCTGGATATGTCTTTCACTTTCTCCTTTGCTTTAGCTTCCATCCTTTTCTCAGTAATTTGAAAGATATATCCAGACACATATTTTGCCTTTTTGCATTTTTTTTTCTCCCTTGAGGAGGGTCTTGACCACTACCTTTTGTAAAATTTCACAAACTTCTATCTGTAGTTACTCAGGAACTCTATCGCATTGAATCCTTTGGATTTTTGTCACTTTCACTGTGTAATCATAAGGGGTACGATTTAGATTCTCCATGAATAGTCCAGTGGTTTCCTTACTTTTTTTAAATTTAAGTCTGAAATTGGCAATAAGGAGGTCATAATCTGTACCATAATAGATCCCAGTCTTATTTTTGCTGAGTGTATATTTTTTCCTTCTTTGGATACAAATAAAAGAATCAATCTGATCTCAGTATTGAAAATCTGGTATTGTCCGTGTGTAGAGTCTTTGCTGGAGTTCCTAGAAGTGAGTGCTTTCTAAAAGCCATGTGTTTTCTTGGCAAAACTCTATTTCTTTTGAGTGGTTTCATTTTTTTCCTCCAAGGCAAAATTTTCCTGTTACTCCAGGTGTCTCTTGACTTTCTACTTTTTCACTCTATTCCCCTTTTATGAAAAAGACACCTTTTATGGATGGATGTTCTAGAAGTTCTTGTAGGTCTTCATACTACTTCAGCTTATCTGGCATTACTTTCAGGGGCAAAAGCTTTGGTGACTCTAATATTGACTGGTTGGTTTTGGAAATAAACAGAGATGATTTTGTCGTTTTAGAGATTGCCTCCAAGTACTATATTTCAGACTGTTTGTTGATTATGATGGCTACTCCATTTTTTCTAAGGGTTTCTTGCCCAGAGTGGTAGATATAATGGTCATCTGAGTTAAAGTCACCCTTTCAAATCCATTTTAATTCACTGATTCCTAAAATGTCAGTGATCATTCTTGGCATCACCTGTTTGACCCCTTGCAATTCTCCTTAATCTATGGACATAACTTTCCAGGTTCCTATGCAACATTACTGTTATAGCATTGGACTTCATTCCATCACCAGTCATATCTTCAACTAGGTGCTGTTTTTGATCAAGCTCCATGCCTTCATTCATTTTGTAGTTTCTTCTCCACTCCACTGATCTCGAATAACATATTGTGCACCTTCCACCCTTGGGAGTTCCTCTTCCTGTATGCTATAATTTGTCATTACATGCTGCTCATGGGTTTCTCAAAGCAGGGATACTGAAGAGGTTTTCCATTCCCTTCTCCAAGGGAAACGTTTTGTGAGAACCCTTTGACCAGTCCATCTTGGGTGGACCAACACGCATGGCTCATACTTTCATTTAGTTAGACAAGGCTATGGATCATGTGATCAGATTAGTTAGTTTTCTGTGATTATACTTTTCATTCTGTTTTCCCTCTGATGGATAAGGATAAGAGGCTTGTGGAAGCTTCCTAATAAGAGAGACTAACTCAGGGGGAAGCTGGTTATTGTTCTGATGGACAGGGACATGCTCAGTTCAATTCAGTTTTGTACCTCAGTTATTTTCAAGTCTTTGTGCCCCACAAACTGCAATATGCCAGGCCTCCCTGTCCACCATCAACTCACTGAGTTTACTCAATCTCATGTCCATTGATCCAGTGATGCCATCCGACTTTCTCATCTTCTATTTTCTGTCCCCCTCATCCTGCCTTGATCCTTTCCCATCATCAGGGTCCTTTCCAATGAGTCAGCTCTTCACATCAGGTGGCCAAAGTATTGGAGTCTCATCTTTAACCCTAGTCTTTCAAAGATTATTCAGGATTAATGTCATTTAGCATGACTGGTTAGATTTCCCCAAGCCATCCTAGAGACGCTCAAGAGCCTTCTCCAATGCACAGTTCAAAAACATTTATTTTCCTGCTCATCTTTCTTTATAGTCTATCTCTCACTTCCATACATGACTTCTGGATAAACAACAACATTGACTAGATGCATATTTCATGTAACATTGCTTCACTCATATTTTTATATCTGAAATATGTACAGTTCATATCTCATAAGAAAATATGTAGCCTGGTTTTCACATGTGAAAGGAACAAAAATCTCACTCTTCCAAGTTCAAGATTTCTCAGCAGTTTTCCTTTATCAAATATAAATGATTCACTACTACATATCTGAGATGCTGCTTGCAGATTTACATATGTGAGATATAGAGAATCCTTATTTCAGTTAGACATATGTACATGTAGGTGATGAAATATAAAGTATACAGAACACAAAGTTTGGGCAACTTTTTTAGTGTTCATTTTTAACTGAAGGATAATTATTTTACAGAATTGTGTTTGCCGTTAAAACATAACATTCACTCGAGAATACCGTATTTAACACAAGAAAACATATGGCTTGATTTTTATACATGGAATAATGTGTCTGTCATAATACATGTAAGATTTTCTAGAACTCACCTTTTTATGCATGAATTCCATGGATTCCATTCATCACTGGAAAGTGACAACATATATTTTTTAAAAGAAAAAAAAAACAACTTCATATTTCACGTAACAAAAATTTTGCTCAGTTTTGTTCTTGGAAATATGGAGAATTTTATATTTGATGTAGGAAAATGGACACCCTGATTTTCTAATGACATGTCCCCTAAGGACATGTATATCCTGATTTTCACATTTGAGACATACAATACTCTATTTACAATAGATGTAAACCTATTGTATTAAAATTCAGTGCCTGAGTAATTGAATCTCAGTTTAAGAAGTAAAATAGCCACCTAGACTAGCATAAATAAAATGGAAAGATGTCCATAATTCTTAAAGAAGCATCTAATTTTTCTAAGAGAATATAATTTCATATTTCAGGTTTGAAAATCTTCTCCTGATTGACATATATGAAACAGAGTTGTTGCTGATTTTCAGTTGGCCTACCAGTTCGAACTCTGCTACACCATGGACAGCAGCACTCCAGGCTTCCCTGCCCTTCCCTGTCCCCAGCGCTTTGCTCAGACTCATCTTTTTTGAGTCAAAAGGTTCCAGCATGTCCAACCAACTCAACTTCTCTTACCCTCTTCTTCTCCTGCACTCAGTCTTCCCCACATCAGAGCGAATAGTGTTTCATGACAAGGTAAAGTATCAGTATTTCTTCCTGAATCCTTTAGCGAAGTTATTGGAGTTTGAGGTTCAGCGTTAGTCCTTCCAATGACCATTTACAGTTAGTTTTTTTTTTTTTTTTGACTGAATGGGTTGAAATACTTGCTGTCCAGGGGACTCACAATAGTCACCTTCAGCAAGACAGGTTCAGAGCCTTACTCTTTGGCAACCAGCCTTCTTTATAGTCGAAATCTCACATCCATACATCAGCTCAGATCAGTTCAGTTTATTCTTGCAGCCATATTCCACTCTCTGTGACCACACAGACCACAGGAGTCCAGGCCTCCCTGTCCATAACCAACTCCCAGAGTCTACCCAAACTCATGAGCCTGTGATGCCATCCAACGTTCTCATCCTCTTTTGTCCTCCTGCCCTCAGTCTTTCCAAGCATCAGAACTTTTTCCTAATGAGTTAGCTCTTCCCATCTGGTTGCCAAGGTTTTGGCACTTCAGCTTCAACATCAGTCTTTCAAATGAACACACAGGATTGATCTCCTTAAGATGCCCTGGTTGGATCTCCTTCAGTCCATGGGTTTCTTAAGAGTCTTCTTCGGCATCACAGTTCAAAAGCATTAATTATTATTCTTCTCAGCTTTCAATATAGTCAAACTCTCACATCCATATATGAATACTGGCAAAAGAGTAGCCTAGAGTGGACAGACCTTTGTTGGCAAAGTAATGTCTCTGCTTTTTAATAGGCAGTGTAGGTTGCTCATAACTTTCCTTCCAAACAGGAAGCATCTTTTAATTTCATGGCTACAGTATCCATCTGCAGTGATTTGGACCCACCCACAACAAATAAAATGAACAAATTATAGCAATTCTTCCCTGTCTATTTGCCATGAAGTGATGGGATCAGATACCATGATGTTAGTTTTTTGAATGTTGAATTTTAAGTTTTTTTTTTTTTTAACTCTCATTTCACTTTCATGAAAAGGCTTTTAGATCTTCCACTTTTTCTGCCATAAGTGTGGTGCCATCTGTATATTTGCATTCATTGATATTTCTCTGTGCAATCTTGATTCCAGCTTCTACTTCACAGAACCCAGTGTTTCTCATGATGTATTATGCATATAATTTAAATAAGCAGAGTGACAATACAGCCTTGACCATCTCCATTTCCTACTTGGAACCAGTCTGTTCTTCCATGCCTTGTTCTAATTGTTGGTTCCTGACCTGCATCTAGATTTCTCAAGAGACAGGTCAATTGGTTTGATATTCCCATTTCTTGTAGAATTTCCCACAGTTTAGTGTGATCCATGGAGTTAAAATCTTTGGCATAGTCAATAAAGTAGACATATATGTGTATATATATGTATATGTGTGTGTGTATATATATATATATATATATATATATGTGTGTGTGTATATATATATATATTAGCCCTCTTGTTTTTTTCAGAGATCCAGGGATGTTTGCAATTTGATCTCTATTTCCTCTGCCTTTTCCAGAGCCAGCTTGAACATATGAAAGATAATGGTTCACATTTTGTGAAGCCTGACTTGGAGAACTTTGATCATTACTTTACTAGAGCATGCTGCTACTGCTGCTAAGCTGCTTCAGTCATGTCCGACTCTGTGTGATCCCATAGATGGCAGCCCACCAGGCTCCTCCATCCCTGGGATTCTCCAAGCAAGAACACTGGAATAGGTTGCCATTTCCTTCTTCAATGCAGGAAAGTCAAATGTAAAATTGAAGTCGCTCATAGTTGCCCCATGGACTGCAGCTTACGAGGCTCCTCTCCCCATGGGGCTTTTCAGGCAAGAGTACTAGAGTGGGTTGCCATTTCCTTCTCCATTAATGAAGGCAATTGTGTAGTAGTTTGAGTATTCTTTGGCACTGCATCTCCTTGGGATTGGAATGAAAACTGACATTTTTCCATTCCTGTGGCCATTTCTGTTTTTTAGATTTGCTAGTGCAGTGAGATGTGGCTCTGTGACACTGAAGTAGCCAGCGGTCAAGAGGAGATATCCCATGTGCAAGTTAAGGAGCAGCGGCTGTACTTTGCTGTAGTAGCAGTGAAGAGATATCCCACGTCCAAAGTAAGAGAAACCCCAGTAAGATGATAATTGCTGAGAGAAGGCATTAGAGGTCAGAAGTCCTGCAACCACAATCACAGAAACCTAAGCAACTGATTACATAGGCCCCCACAATGTATAACTCAGGGAAAGTAAGCCATGTTGTGGAGGGTCACACAAGATGAACGTCTGTACATATCCCTGGAGGGGGGCAGGGAATTTCTAGTTTGCCTACATGGACCTTTATCCACAAAGTGATGTCTCTACTTCTTAGCACAGTGCATCTATGTTGTCATAGATTTTCTTTCTGGGAGTGAGGATCTTTTACTTTTATGGCTGTAATCACTGTCCCCAGTGATTTTGAAGCCCAAAACACTGTTGCTGTTTCCGTCTTTAACCATTGTATTTGCAAAACTCTGCATTTAGCCTTTGTTCCACATCGTTTTGTACCCCAAGCCCAAACTTACCTGTTACTCCACGTATCTCCTGACTTCCAGTTTTTACATCACAGTCAGCTATCATGAAAAAGGGCATGCATTTGGCGTGTTAATTTTAGAACATCTTGGAGATTTTCCTAAAAAAAAATAAAGTTCCCTGGTAGCTTCAATGGTAAAGATTTGAAATGCAGGAATTTGTATTACCTATGAAAATCTACATCCAGATTTTGAGACAAAATCAGTGAATTTCACACTTGCAGTAGGAAGCATAATCATCCTGAATTTCCAATATGAATTATAGAGAATTCCAACTTTTATATAGAATTGACACCTATATTTTTATATGTGAAATTTAGAGACTCATATAGGAAACTCTACACCAAGATAAGGATATTTGAAATATAGAGATATTATATTTCATTTTGTAACAGTGCCCTTGATCTTTTATATTTGAAATAGAGGAATTCCATATTTCATGTAGTAAATTCACCCTCTGGGTGTTCAATGTAATACAATAATTTTATATAATATGGAAAAAATTAAAAATCTCAAATTTATTTATTTATAAATTTTAGAATTTATTTATTTATGGCTGCACTGAGTCTTCATTGCTGTGCACAAAATTTCTCAAGTTGCAGTAAGTGGGGATTACTTTTTATTTCAGTGACCTAGCTTCTCATGGTACTTCCTTCTATTGCAAAGCAGAAGCTCTAGTGCACTCAGGTGAGGTAGTTGAGGCAAAAATGATTATCTACTCTCATAGCATGTGCAGTCTCCTCAGACAAAGAATCAAACCCATGTCTCCTGCACTGATAAGCATATTCTTAAGCCACTGGATCACTGGAGAAGCCTAGCAAGCTTTTTTTTTTTTAAGTACTTAAAAATATATATTAATTGGGGGCTAATTACTTTAAAATATTTCAGTACATTTTCCATACATTGATATGAATCAGCCATGAGTTCACATGTGTTCCTGATGCTGAACATTCCTTCCACCTCTCTCCCCATCCCATCCCTCAGGATAATCTCAGTGCATCAGCCCTGAGCACCTTGGCTCATGTATCGAACTTGAACTGGAGATATATTTCAATTATCATAATATACAGGTTTCAATGCTGTCCTCTCAAATCATGCCACCATCACCTTCTCTTACAAAGTCCAAAAGACTGTTCTGTACATTTGTGTCTACATTATTGTCTCACATATAGGGTCTTTTTTACCATCTTTTAAATTCCATATATATGCATTTGTATATATATGCATTAGTACTGATGCTTTTTATTCTTACTTGCTTCCGTCTGTATAATAAGGCTCCAGTTTATTCCACCCTCATTAGAACTGATTCAAATGAATTATTTTTACTGGTTGAGTAATATTCCATTGTATACGTACCAAATATTTCTTATACACATGTTTCCCAGTGGGCATCTTGGTTACACCCATATCCAGGCTATTATAAACAGTGCTGTGATGAACATTGGGATACATGTGTTTCAATTCTGTTTTCCTTGGTGTCTATTCCCAGTAGTGGGATTGCTAGGTCACATGACTTCTCTGTTTTCAGTCTTTTAAACTAATCTCCACACTATTCTCCATACTGCCTGCCATAGTTTGTAGTCCCACCAAAACTGTAAGCAGATTCCTTTTTCTCCACACCATCTCCAGAATTTATTTTTTGTAGAATTTTGATAGTGTCCATTCTGACTGGCATGAGATGGTACCTCATTGCTAGGTTCATTATTTTACACGTGGTTGACCAGTTTTCTCAGCACCACATATTACAGAGTTTGTCGTTTGTTTTTTTTTTTTTTTTTCATTGTCTATACTTGTCTCCCTCATCAAAGAGAGGTTGTCGTTAGGTATGTGGCTTTATCCCTGGGCATTCTATTTTGTTCCATTGATCTATATTTATGTCTTTGTGCCAGTACCATACTGTCTTGATGACTACAGCTTTGTGGTATAGCTTGAAGTCAAGCAGGTTAATTTCTCCAAGTTTATTCTTCTTTCTCAGAATTGCTTTGGTTATTGGAGGGTTTTGCTATTTCCATATAAATTGTGAAATTATTTGTTATAGTTCTGTGAAAAATATTGTTGGTAACTTGATAGGGATTGCATTGAATCTATAGATTGCTTTTGGTTGTATACTCATTTTCACTATATTGACGCTTGCAACCATGAACATTGCAAGGGAGCCATGTTAGGTATTACTGAAAAAATGGAGGCACAGCTCCAAACCCCCTCCCTTTGTTCTATAGGCACAGACCCAGAATGAAGGATTTAGGCTTTGTGATTCTGGCTTGATCTGTCCTTTCCTCGGCTGAGTTGACGAAAGAGAATATTAAAGTGCTCATTGTTTTTCTAAGAAATATAAGAAGGCCTTATGCAGCTGCGCTCAAAGAATAATTCATAAAGTTAATCACTGTCATTTGTTCAAGGACTTTTACAAAAGACTGTTTTAGGGTAAGCAGGCAGGCCACAGCTTGAGGGCATGGGAGGGATTGCTATCTGAAGCCCACTTGGGAGAAAAGTATTTATGGCAAAAGAGTTTGTTGAATTTATTGCTTAGGAATAATTAAAATATTTAGAAGCTAAAGATGCAAATATTGCTGTAATGTTAGCATATTCTACTATAGCTTATAGAAATTAGGGACTTTAGAGATATTATTAGCTAGACACCCTTTCTAAGAAATACTGAGCTGAGGATACTATGGGCAAACAAGACTTAGAAAGATAAAAAATAAGCTGAGGAATGTGGTATGCAGCCCAGACATTAGTATGAGTTACAGTGTATTCATAAGGACACATGAGAAAAGTAGATTAAAAAAACCACTGAGGAAGAAACTCCTTTGGAGGGGCAACAATGATTTTTGGATAAAAAGAAATCTGGGTTAATGGGAACTAAAAATATCAAACCTCTGGCCTAATGCTTTTGTAAAAGTATAAAAGAGAATCATAAGCTTGAAATAAACAAGCAGCCCAAGAAAAATGAGAGGCTACCTTAGTTTCTCGTCGACACTGCTCACCCCTTCTGGTTGAATCTCTGGCTACTGGAGCTGTACTCCTTCAGAACATGATATATTTCTTCATCTCTTTATGTCCTCTTTGATTGTTTTTATTAGTGTTTTATGGTTTTCTATATATAGGTCTTTTGTTTTCTTAAGTAGATTTATTCCGAAGTATTTTACTCTTTTCGTTACAAAGGTGAATAAGAATGTTTCCTTATTATCCTTTTGTTTTCTACTCGTTAGTGTATAGGTATGTAAGGAACTTCTGGGTGTTAATTTTATATACTGAAATTTTGCTATCTTCACTGATTAGCTCTAAATATTTTTTGGTGAAGACTTTAGGGTTTTCTGTGGAGAGGATCATGATATAGACAAAGAGTGAGAGTTCTAATTCTTCTTTTCCAGTCGGAATTCATTTTATGTATTTTCTTCTCTTATTGCTATGGCTAAAACTTCCAAAACGATGTTAAATATTAGGGGTGAGAATAGGCACTCTTATCTTGTTATTGACTTTAGGGGGAATGCTTTCAATTTTTGAGGGACCATTGAGAGTTATCTTTGCTATTGGTTTGTCATATATAGATTTTATTATGTTGAGGTAAGTTCCTTCTATTCCTCCTTTCTGGAGGGGTTTTATTATAAATTAATGTTGAATTTTGTCAAAGGCCTTCTCTGCATCTAATGAGATAATCATATTGTTTCTATCTTTCAATTTGTTAATGTGGTGTATTACGTTGATTACTTGTGAACATTAAAGAGTTCTTGAATCCCTGAGACAAAGCCCACTTGTCCATGAGGTATGATTTTTTTATTAAGATGTTGGATTCTCTTTCTTAGGATTTTGTTAAAGATTTCTGCATCTGGGGGGTGGCACTGAAATATGAATACTTTCTTGTAAGAAACGAAGCACCAATCTATGTTCAATGCAGGATGCAGGATGCATGGGGCTGGAGCACAGGATGATTCAGGTAGAGGATGTGGGGTGGGAGGTGGGAGGTGTGAGGGGGCTTCAGCATTGAGAGATTGTGTTCACCTGTGGCTGTTTTACATCAATATATGGCAAAACAAATACAGTATTGTAATTAAAAAATAAATTAATTTAAAAAAAGATTTCTGCATCTATGTTCATCATTGATATTGGCCTGTAGTTTTCTTTCTTTATTTCTTTTTTGGTCATCTTTGTCTGGTTTTGGTGTTAGGGTGAGTTTGGAACCATAGAATCAGTTTAGAAGGTTCTCTTTCTCTGAAATTTTCTGGACATGTTTGAGTAAAATAGGTGTTAGCTCTTCTCAAAAATTTTAGTAGAATTCAGCTGTGAAGCAGTCTTGTCCTGGGCTTTTGTTTACTGGAAGATTTCTGATTACAGTTTCGCTTTCCATGGCTGTGACATGTCTGTTAAGATTTTTTATTTCCTTCTGCTTCAGTTTTGGAAATTTATACAGTTCTACGAATTTGTCCATTTTTTACAAGATGTCCATTTTATTGGCATATAGTTGCTGATAATAGTCTCTCTTCATCCTTTGTATTTCTGTTTTGTCTGTTGGGATTCCTCCATTTTCCTTTCTGATTTCATTGATTTTATTCATTTCTCTTTGTTTCTTGATGACTCTGGATAATGATTTTTTCAAAAAAGTTATCTGCTTAAACAGCAAACTTTTGGCTTTGTTAAATATTTTTGCTTTGGTCTATTTATTTCTTTTGAATTTATTTTTTATCTTGAATTTTACAATTTATTTCATTGTACTTACCCTGGAGTTCTTAATTTCTTCCTTTTCTAGTTGCTTTATGTGTAAAATTAATTGATTTTTTTAACTTATTTCTTGTTTCTTGAGGTAAGCCTGTATTGCTATGTTCCTTATGCTTAGCACTGTTTTTACAGTATCTCATAGGTTTTGGGTTATTGTGTTTTCATTTTCATTTATTTCTATGCATATGTTGATTTTGTTTGTAAATTCTCCTGTGACTTATTGGTTATACAGAAGTTTGTTGTTCAGCCTACAAATGTTGTGATTTTAGAGTTGTTGTTTCTCTGAAATTATATTTAATCTTACTGCACTGTGGTCAGAAATGATACTTGGAATAATTTCTTTTTTTTTTTTTAATTTTCCAACCTAGGTTTACGGTCCAGGATGTGATCTATCCTGGAGTGCCTAGAGTTTAAAAACCCAAAAATAGAGAAATAAGTATTTCTTGTAGCAAAATGTATGCTGAGATTTTCATTTTTGAAATATAGAGAAGTGAATATTTCATGTAGGAAAATCATGATCCACATGTTCCTGATTTATACATAGAAAATTGGATATTAGCTTCAGGTGCTAATAAAGCCACTTCCCCAATTACTCTTCGGCAGTGGGGCCACCCACATGAAATTACATCCAATTACCTGCTTAGATAAGCAATAAGTTGTTGGTGAGGCCCTCGGGGTTGTGTCAAAACTAAAGGCTATACATTTTTTTCTTTCTCTTTTTTTTTTTTTTTTCAGTAACAAACAAATTAAATTCTGACCCTGTGGGCAAACTCAGAACTGGAGCTTGGAGGAGACCATCCTGAAGGACCTTAAAAGCCTTTTGAATTTCTGGAGACCAAATCAGTTTGGGTCTTTTGAGTTTCAGCTATAAGGTTATATAAAAAGGTCTGGACAAGTTCCCCATAACCAGGAATCCAAATGAAACACTAACCTGTGAGTCCCCAAAATCCTTTGAATTGTCTTAAAGTCATAGATAGGGGATGATTTACTATAGGTTTCATTCTCTCAGGGCCTATGGCCCTAGTCCCTTCTGATATAATTACGGATTTTTTACAAAGCTGAGCATTTTCTCTTGATGCCTTGTAACCACAGCCTGCCAGGAAGTTTAAGAAATCTTCTGAAGCTTGCAACAAATCTTCCTCTCTCTCAGCACAAAGCAAAATATCATCTACATATTGTCCACCACCACTTCAGAGCTATTAAAGTTTGGAGATCCTGTAACAAATTTTATCCAAATAAGTGAGGACTGTCACTAAATCCCTGGGGCAAAACTGTCCAGGTTAACTGAGAAGCTGGCTGCTTAGGGTCTTCAAAGGCAAATAGAAATTGAATTTCCTCCTCCAAAGGCATTAAATAGAAGACTTTTTTTTAAACCAATTACTGAGTAATATTTGGCTTCTTCAAGAATTTCAGACAATAGAGAGTTAATGATTAAGCACCAAGGGGTATAAAGGAACTACAGCCTCATTTATTATACATAAATCTTGAACTCATCTCCATTTACCATTTGATTTCTTTATACCCAAAATAGGAGTGTTGCAAGGGCTGTTACAGGCAATTAATAGTCCTTATTCCTTTAAATTTTCAATGATAGGTTTTAACCCTTCCTTAACCTCAGGTTTCAGTGGATACTGCTTCTTAAGTGGAAAGAAGTGAGAGTATTTGAACTGGACCACTACAGGGATAGCATTATGTGCTCAACCAACAGATTTTCCATCAGCCCATACTCTAGGATTTACATTTTGTTCAACTAAAGGGAGAGAAAGGGAGGACTCCATATTCATAAAAACAGAGGAATGGACCTTGCTCAGTATATTTCTCCCCAAAATGGGTGAGGGAGATTCTGGCATGATCAGAAACTCGTGTGACAATAGCACAGAATCCCAGTTGCAAGATAAAGAATAACTGAAATAATACCTTTTGGCTCATCCAGACAGTCCTGTTACAGAAGCGGATCAGGAAGAATGAGGGCAGGGGCTTCAGTAAGCACAGAGTAAGTTGCCGCAGTATCTAAAAGGAAATCGACAGATTGGCCCCACACAATATTAGTATCCGGAGTTCCTCAGGTGTAATTAGGACGGGAGCTCGTGTGAGGACCGCCAGGCACCTTCAGTCCTATTGTCTTGAGAGTCTGACCCTGGAGACCTATGCCTCTGAGGGCAGTCTCTCTCCCAATGTGGTCATTTACAGACTGGACATGGAGCTGGGGGTGGCTTAGATGCCTGAAGACAATCCTGCTTGTGGTGCCTCTCCTTTCCACAGTAACAGCAAGCCCATTCCTTTTCACCTGGGTCCCTCTGGGCATTTATCTCTGGCTGTTTAAGAGCGTTTTTCATAGCCACTGTGTAGGCTTCAGCCTTTTCCTTTGTCTTCCTTTGCCTTTCTTTCTTTTCCTCATACTCCTTACCATAATAGACCATCTGAGCCACTTGTAACAGAGTATCTAAAGACTGATTTGGTCCATACACCCATTTTTGTACCTTATGGCAGATATCTGGAGCTGACTGAGTCATAAATATATCTTTTAAAATCACTTTTCCTTCTTCACTTTCGGGATCAATCTCAGTGAATCTGTGAAGAGCTTCTCTTAGTCTATTTAGGAATTTACCAGGAGCTTCCTTCTTCTCCTGTTCTTTGTCTGCCAATTTGCTATAGTTTAAACGCTTAGAATGTGCCTGCCTGAGTCCTTCAAGAATACATCTGAGAAAATGACTCTGATATCAACTTCCTTTAGCTGTGTTGTGGTCCCAGTCTGGTTCTATAATTGGGACCACCTGATTCCCAGTGGGGAGGGCCACTATCTCATCCTCCCACTTCCCTACTGATTCATTACCAAGCCATTCATCTCCATAAGCAACCGTTTTTCCCACAACTCGAGTCTTTGAGTCAGGAGTCAGGGTTTGTCCCAAGACATACATCACATCCTTCCAAGTAAGGTCATAAAGCAGAGTAACACCTTTAAACGCTCGAATATATTTTTCTGAGTCATCTAAATAGTCTCCCAGATCCTCCTTTATTCTTTGTATTTCTTGACAAGAAAAAGGCTTATTTACTCTCATAGACTGATTATTTCTCCTGGCGGGTGTTTCATTAAAAGGCAACAGCTTGTGTGGCTGTTCCTCAGTGTCTTGCTGTTCTACACATGTGATCCGAGGGATAGACTTGAGAAACCTGTTTTTCTTTGTCTCTTTGTCTCCTGTCCTTCATCTCATCTCTAACTTCGGTTGTCTGAGTCTCTACTGAAACCAGAGTAGTCTGAGGTCGTACAGAGGCAGGAGTTGTTTGGACCTCCATGTGGGCAGTTGGAATCTCAGTTTGGGTTTCCTCTTAGGCCAAAGCAGTTGAATCTCAGTATGGATTTCCACTGAGATCAAAGCAGCCGTTCTGAGGGAGGTTGTCTGGCTTTAAGTTAGCTCAGCTTGGAGCCCTGGATACGGGGGCAAAGTTGGAGGACAGGAGGGAGCTGAAGGGTTCACGCCCAAATCTATACACTTAGGACATAAGCTTGGCATATTTCACAGAGAGAAAAAGGGCAACCCATATGCTATTTCTACCCATTCCCCGTGTTCCTTACAGAATTGGTCTAATTGTAAAACAGTATTATACTTAAGAGATCTTTCAAACGGCCACCATTTGCCATCCTCCAGTGGATACTGTGGCCATGCAGTATCACATAGGAAGACCAGGTGTGTTCTTGAAGCCCTGGGGATCGAATCTATCCAAGGTTTTCAGCATACAGTTCAAAGGCGTGAGGCTACAATTGTTAGCTCCCATCTGTAAGAGAGAAAAAAGCGACCAGTGTCATTGTTCTACTGGAGGCTTCCCTCCCTGCTGTAGATGGGGGTGTAAACAGACTTTACACCAAAAGCTTTTCCTTCCTGGTCGGACTTAGTCTGTCCCTTACTGACACAGGTGCTGTCTCGACCCTCCTGGTTCTACCACTGAAATGGGGTAGGAATGTACCAGGGGTAGACCTGATAGCATTTCTACCTGATGTCCAGCTCTTCACCTTTAACTTTGCTTGCCTCTGATGCCACCTGGGGTGCAATCAGAGTAACCTTCCAGAATGCCTCCCAAGCTAAGACTGCTGTGGGAAACATTCATCACCTGAGTGCCTGTGCATGACCCTGAGTATATTACTGATCACAATAAGACCAATATGAACATAAAGCTGAGATGTTCTTTTCAAGCATCACAACACCAGTATGAGAGTCTCCTCTGGTCCACTAAGAGCAAGCATAACCAAAGGAGAAAAACCATTGCAGTCCCAATCTGAGTAACCTTTAATCTCAGAGATGTTCTTGGAGCTAGAGCTCCATCTAGTTTCCTTACTTCCAATTCCTAGCAAGGCTAGACGTTTTCTTGACTACCAACCCAAGTTTGGGACCTAAGCCAACTGTACACAATAACAGTATAGATCACAAGTCCCTTGAAAGTCTAAGGTCCAATAGATTAGGTTCGTACTTCTAATTCCCAAGGAGTTATAAAATGGTCACAGAGACTGAAAGGTCTGACCAAGAAAAGAGAGTTAGGTCCACATGCTTCACCCATTTCTGGTCGGTTCCCAAAGGAGACATTCAGTGCCTCTTGGCATTGGCAGGTTGGTATAAACCCCTGACAGGTTTCTGCCATGAGCCGCATGAGATCACCATGGAACCACAGCGCAGGGCTCCTTACTTGCTTCACATAGGCTATGTCATTCATTCACACAAGCACACCATAGAGTTAGTAAAGCACAGCAGAAAACGTGCTCACTGTTAGTGTTCTCTTAGAACAAAGAATTAAAGTTCCAAGTATCCTTACCTTGTCCTGAAGAATCCCGGATGAGCCCCCAAGATGAAAGAATGTTGTTGAATCACGATGTCAGAATTATTGGCCCCTGGAGGAGAAGAATTCAATCCAGGGCCAGAGATGAGTCTTGATCACTCAAAAGTTTTGTGTAGTAAAGTTTTGTGTAGTAAAGTTTTATTAAATATAAAGGAGATAGAGAATGCTTCTGACATAGGCATCAGAAGGGGGCAGAAAGAGTACCCGCTTGTTAGTGTTAGCAATGAAGTGATATACTCCCCAGTGAATCTAAAGAATGTCTGGAGGTTGTAAAGACCTCAATACACCTACTCCCATAATTTGCATTTTAGGATAACAGAATTAGCCAGAAGGTTTAATCCAGAGACTGTCTTGAAGCATAATACATTGTTGTCATAAAATCCTAAAGAATGGAGAGAAATAAGTTTGTCCTTTCTTCTTCCTTGAGAATTCCAGAGCCCTCTCTCCTTCAGGACCCCTAGACTTCTTATCAACCTACCTAGGAAATGACTCTCTCACTTTGACTCCAAAATCATGGCAGATGATGACTGCAGCAATGGAATTAAATGACACTTGTTTCTTGGAAGAAAAGCTGTGAAAAACCTAGACTGCATGTTAAAGAGCAGAGGCATTCCTTTCCCAACAAGGGTCTATATAGTCAGAGCTGTGTGTGTGTTTGTGTGTGGTTGTGTTTTCCGTGGTCATGTGCCTATGTAAATTAGACCAAAAAGGAGGCTGACATTAAGGAATTGATACTTTTGAACACAATCTTGAGAAGACTCTTGTGAGTGCCTTGTGCTGCAAGGAAATCAATCCAGTCAACACTAAAGGAAATAAATTCTGAAAATCCACCGGAGGGCCTGATGTTGAGGCAGAAGCTCCAAGATTGTTGCTATTTGATATGAAGAGCCAACTCATTGGGAAATGCTCTGATGCTGGAAAAGATTGGAGGAGCACAAGGGGATGATAGAGGACCAGATGTTTGGATGGCATCACCGACCCAATGAATTTGACTTCGAACAAACTCCAGGAGATGATGAAGGACAAGAATGCATGATATGCTGCAGCTCATGGGATTACGAAGAGTTGGAGATAACTGAGTGATTGGACAACAAATAACAACCAGCAACAATAAAGCTACTGAGTGCATTGGACCTTGAGTAGTTTCAGGAGCACTTGTAGCATATCACAGATCTGAAACCCAATATAGCGTTAAAACACTCAAGATGTTTTACTAGGAGTTAGTGAAGCAGCCATTGAAATGTGTCACAGCACTGAAATAATGAATGTCAATAATATATATGATGTATTTGATGTGAAGTGAGTGAAGAACCACTTGAAGTGTGAAACATGATATGTTCACACTGCAGATGGTCTGTGTTTGATCTTGTATATGAAAAGAAGGACAAGAAGCATGTCACAATACTGAAACTGGATCATGATAGATCATTGTGTATGATGATTTCTGGTAGTTGAAAAATGAATGAAAGTATGTGAAAGCACTGAATCCATGGATGTGATAAACTGAGTGTGCTCAACCTTGTGTGGACAAAGGATATTTTTAAACATATACCAGAATTAGCATACTGCATTGTGATAAATTATTGCTGGGTGTATTTTCTACAGAGAATGAAGAAGCAATTGAGCAGGAAACAGTACTGAAAAACTGGAGGGTAATAAACTATGGCTTGTGTTTTATACATGTTCAATGAAGAGAAACTGAAAGCATGGCACGGAGTAAAATATGGGACCATCGTATACTTCTGAATACGTTTTTCTACAAAGAATTAAAGAAAGACTTAAAACTCGTCACAGAACTGAAACAGTAATTGTGATAAGCTACCTACCATATTTTATTTGGAAAGGATAAATAAGTCCATAAGGCATGCCACAGTACTGGAAGACTGGATAGTGGTAAATGACAGAAAGTGTTAGACCAAAGGAGACAAAGGGACACTTGAAGCCTGTAATAGCACAGCATCAATGAATGATGATAATTTACAGGGTGCGTTTTACCTGGAGAGAATGGAGGAGGGTCAAAACATGTCACAATATAGAAAAAGTGGATGATGATAAACTATCACATTAATTTCTTCTGGAGTAAATTAAAAAACACTTGAAGCACATCTAAACTTAGACACTGGATGGGAATATAAGTGTTTAATGCCAATAAAAAAATAAAGGAAACAATAGAATAGGAAACATTAGAAATCTTGCCAAAAAGCTTAGAGACTCCAAGGGAATATTTCATGCAAACATGGACAAAATCAAGGACAGAAGTGGTAGGAACCTAGCAGAAGGAGAAATAGTGATGAAGCCTTGGCAAGAGTATAAAAGAAGAGCTGTTCCAATCACCTTAATCACCTGCTGTTGCTAAGTCACTTCAGCCGTGTCTGGCTCTTCATGACCCCATAGACTGCACCCTACCAGGCTCCTCCATCCATAGGATTTTCTAGGCAAGTGTACTGAAGTGGGGTGCCATCGCCTCCTCCATTTAATCCCCTAGATAACCATAATGGTGGGATCACTCACATAGAGCAGACAACCTGGAGTGTGAAGTCAAGTGGATCTTAGGACGAATCACCACAAACAATGCTAGTTGAGGTGATAGAATAAAAGCTCAGTGATCTCAAATTTTAATAGATAATGCTGTTAAATTACTGCACTCGATGTGGCNCTGGCTCTTCATGACCCCATAGACTGCACCCTACCAGGCTCCTCCATCCATAGGATTTTCTAGGCAAGTGTACTGAAGTGGGGTGCCATCGCCTCCTCCATTTAATCCCCTAGATAACCATAATGGTGGGATCACTCACATAGAGCAGACAACCTGGAGTGTGAAGTCAAGTGGATCTTAGGACGAATCACCACAAACAATGCTAGTTGAGGTGATAGAATGAAAGCTCAGCGATCTCAAATTTTAATAGATAATGCTGTTAAAATGCTGCACTCGATGTGGCCAGAAATTTGAAAAAAAAAAGAAAAGTCAATGACCACAGGAGAGGAAAAAGTCAGCAGTTTCACTCTAATCCCAAAGAGGGGCATTGTGAAAGAATGCTCAAGCTATTGCACAGTCCTGCTCATTTCATATGCCGGCAAGGAAATGCACAAAATTCCTCATTCTCGGTTTCAAGAATACGTGAACTGAGGACTTTCAAGTGTACAAATTAGATTAGGAAAGTCAGAGGAACCAGAGATCAAATTGCCATCATTCATTAGATCATAGAAAAAGCAGGGAATTCCAGAAAATGAACTACTTCTGTTTCATCCACTATGCTAAAGCCTTTTTTGTGTGGGTCACAGAAACTGGGGAAGCTTCTTAAAGAGATGGGTATAATAGACCACTTTACCCGGCTCCTGGGCAACCTGTTTGCAGGTCAAGAAGTAACAGAATCAGGCAGCATCAATGAGCTTGTTCAGAATTGGCAAAAAAGTACATCAGGGCAGTCTTGTTCTCACCTCACTTATTTAAATTACTTGCAGAGTACTTATGCAAATTATTAGACTGGATGAAGCACAAACTGGAATCAAATTTGCTGGGAAAACTATCTATAAACTCAGACATGCACATGATAGAAAAAAGATGAGGAATGAGCTCCTTGCTGAGATGAAAGTGGAGTTTAAAAAAGTTATCTTAAGTCTTGACATTCAATAAATTAAGATCATGTCATCCAGCCCCATCTCTTGATAGCAAATAAGTCAGGACACAATGGAAACTGTGAAGATTTGCATTTTCATGAGTTCCAGAATCCTGCAACCGAGAAGTTTAAAGACACTTGCTTCTTGGAGGAAAAGCTAGAGAGCATATGAAACAAACCTAGAGAGCATATGAAACCAGAGATAGCCTTTTGGTCGCAAAAGTCAATGTATGATTTTTCCCAGTAATCATGCATGAATGTAAGATCTGAACCGTAAAGAATGTTGAATGCCATATAATTGATATTTTAGAATTGTGGTGCTGGGGAAGACTCTTGAGTCCCTTGAACTGTAAAGAGATCACCAGTCAGTCCTAAAGAAAATTGACACTGGAAGGACTGATTCTAAAACTGAAATATTTTGGCTACCTAATGCAACAAGCAAAATCATTAGAAAAGGTCCTAATATTGGGTAATATTAGAAGCAGGTGGGGATGGGTGTGACAGAGAATAAAATGGTTGACTGCTGGCAAAACTGTCTCAATGGGCATGACTTTGAGAAAATTCCAGGAGATAGTGAAGGGCAGGGAAGACTTGTGTGCTGTAGTCCATGGGATTTCAAAGAGCTGGGCATGACTGTGTGACTGAAAAACATCAATCAGAGAAAACAAGGAAGCACCTGAAGTGTCACATCACTTAAACACTGTATGTTGATAAACTACTGTATGTTGATAAACTATTGTATGTATTTGAATCAGGATAGTGGAAGCACTTGTGCATTAACCAGCACTGAAAGAACAGATGTGTGTATTAACCCAGAGTAGGTAAGAAAGCACTGTAGTATGTCACCACACTGAAAGACTGAATGATGATAAAACACTTGTTGAGCTTCACGTCTTGGGGTCGAACAAACACTTAATATATGCCACAAGTTATGACCCTGAAACCTTGGCTAATGATAAAATGCTGGGAACATTTGACTGATGTGGACTGTTAGCACTTGAAGAATATTACTGTACTGAATATTGGATAATGATACACTAATGACTATGGTTTACCTGAGAGGATGAAGCACATGAAGAATATCACAGTACTGAAATACTGAAGGGCCCATCCAAGGAGTGATGGGCCAGGATTGACAAAGAAGCACATGTAGCGATTCACAGTACTGAAAAATAGATGCTGATAAACTATTGAGTATTTGACACCAGGTGGACAAGGAAGCATTTGGAGCATGTCCATGTCAAGGCACTAAGCACTGCATGGTAATAAACAATAGAGGGTGTTTTTCCAGAGAGTGGATGGATAGGCACTTGAATCACGTCAAAGCACTGAAACGCTGATTTTGATAAACTATGGATGTATTTTTCCAGTCTGGATGATAAAGTAGTTTGTGTCACAGCTTGGAAGGGCTCAATGGTGATAAACTGGTGTGTTTGATAAAGATGTACTTGAATTTGTAACAGCAGTGAAAAGCAGAAAGTGATAAGTTGCTGAGTTTATTTTAGCCTGAGTGAACAAAGATGTGGCTGAACCTCCTCTCTGAAGTGTGGATAATGATAAGCTACTTAGTATGTTTGACCTGGGGTGGATGAAGAAACACTGAAAGCATGACGCAGCAGCAAAACACTGGATGGAGATATACAACTCGATGTGTTTAGCCCAGGTTGCATGAACAATAACTTGATGTGTCAATGCACTGAAACAGTAGATTATGATAGTTGATTGGATATGTTCAATGAGCAATCAGTGAAGACTCACAGGGGATGACCCTGGATGGTGATAAATAGCTGGTTGCATTTGTCCAGAATGGATGAAGTTCTTGAAGCATGTCAAATCTTTGCAACCCTGGTTGGTGATATATCCCCATCAAACAACGTGTCTTTTTGATATGAGGTGTAAAAGCAAGCACCTAAAGCATGTCACAGGGCCTTTCCTAGTGGTCCAGTCGTTTAGGATCTACCTTGAAACGTAGGGGAAGAAGGTTCAGTCCCTGGTTTGAAAATAACATCCCATATGCTGCAGAATAACTAAAGTTATTAGTTAACTAATAACTGCTTCACAGCTGCAAATACTAAAGTTCTCCCACTACAGAGACTACATGGCATGGTTAGAGTTGGCTTGTCTCAAGGACTATCTTATATGACACAACTATGACTCAACACAGCCAACTAAATAAATTAAGGAGAATCATGTCACAAGTGAAACATTGGTGACAAACTACAGAGTGTGCTTTAGCTGGAGAAAATGATGAAACACTTGAACCATGTCACTGTACTGAAACACTGGATGGTGATAAGCCACGGGGTATGTTTGACATTGGGTGAATGAAGTGACTTGTGGGATGTTCCACAATTGAATCATTGGATGATGACAATCTACTGGGTGGGTTAGAGCTGGAGTGGATAGAAGCATGTCACAGAACTGAAACACTAAGGGTGGTAAACTACTATGTGTGTTTAACCAGAGGAGGATGAAGAAACACTTAACCTGTCACAGCACTGAATACTAGATATGTTTTTCTGGGAGTGGGTTGAACAAGCACTCTAAACAGGTTACAGGACTGAAATAAACACTGGATAGTTACAAATGACACAGAGTAACGGCCAGAGAAGGTGAAGAAGCAATGGAAGCATGTCATGACAGTGAAACGCTAGATGATGATAAAAAGTATTATCAGTGGCAAGATATCTGCTCCAGAATTCAGGTTCAAGATGCAGCATGTTTTCACTAGAATACAGGCTTAATAAGTTTGTGATGCCTCCCCTAAAGTGTAAATTCAGCAGTTACTATATGCTAGTCTGGATTGTGAGGTTAAAAGGGGTAAAATGAAGGCTACAGGCTACAAGCTCAGACATGCGTGATGTGCACTAGAATGCGGGCTCACTTGTGGCACATGCATGCATTAGATTGCAAGTTCAGAAGGTGTGACATGGGTATTCTATAGCACCCACGTTATAAAACCTCAGACTGGTCATCTATCTTTTATATAAGGCACCATACACATTCAAATGCTATTTTCTCAAATCTTCCTCCTTCACTTTTTCCCACTGAGTCCAAAATCTGTTCTGTAGATTTTTGTGTTTCCCCTGGCCTGCATATAGGTCATCTTTCTAAATTCCACATATATGAGTTAATATACAGCTTTGTCTTTCTGTTTCTTAGTTACTTCAGTCGGTTTAATAGGTTTAAAACTCTTCCAACTCACTAGGAACTGACTCAAATCCATGACTTTTTATAATATTTCATGTGTATGTGTAGCAAAACTTCTTTAACCATTCATCTGCTGGTGTAGATATTGGTCACTTCCACATCCTAACTATTGTAAAGAGTGCTTCAATAAATATGGGAGTACTCTGTTTCCTTAAATTTTAGTTTCCTTGAGGTCCATGCCTAAGAGTAGGACTGCTGTGTCATATGGCATTTCTATTTCCAATTTTCTAAGGGGTCTCCACAAAGTTCTCCATTATGATTGTACCAGTCTGCATTCCCATCCACAATGTAAAAGGTTCCCTTTTCTCTACAGCCTCTCCAGCAATTATATTGTAGACATTTTCATAATGGACAATCTGACCAGTGTGAAACGATATCTCAATGTGGTTTTTATTTGCATTTATCTTAGAATGAGTGATGCCAAGCAAATTTTTTGTGTCTCTTAATAATCTGTATATCCTCTTTGGAGAAGGCTTTTGCCTATGTTTTAATTCATCGTTTGTTTCTCTGTATAGTAGCTGTAGCTGAGCATTGAGAAACATGAGCAGCTTGCATATTTGGAGATTAATGTTTTGTTGTTAGTTTTTCAGTTGCTATTATGTTTTCCCAATTCTGAAGTGTACATATTCATCTTAATTAGAGTTTTCTTCATTGTACAAAAGCTATACAGCTTAAATAGGTTCCTTTAAAAGTATATTTTGATTTCGTCTACTCTAGGCAATTGGTCATAGATCAGGACCTTGCTGTGATTGATTTTGGGGTGGTTATACCTATGTTTTACTCTAAGGGTTTTATATTTTCTGGTCTGTCATTTACATCTGTTTTCCATTTTGAGTGTATTTTTTAACATGGTGTTCCATAGTGTTCTAGTTTCTACACATAGCGGTCCAGTTTTCTCAGTAACACTTTTTGAAGAAAATGTCGCTTTCCATTGCATATTTTTGCCTCCATTCTCAAAGGTCATGGGTGCATAAATTTAGCCTTGGATTTGTATTTTGTATCTTTGATCTACATTTCTATGTTTGTACTAGTTTCATACTCTCTTAATATCTTTGTAGTGTAGTCTGAAATCAAAAAGTTTGACTCCTCTAGTTCCATTCTTCTTTGGAAAAATTGTTTTGGCTCTTTGAGGTCTTATGTTTTACATGCAAATCATAAAACGTTTTTTCTAGTTTTATGAAAAATATTGTGGTGGTTTGAGAGGTATTGCATTGACTCTATTGATTGTTTTGGGTGTTATATTTAATTAACTATTTCAATTCGTCCACTGAAAGAACAAAATATGTTTCTCCATCTATATATGTTTTGATTTCTTTCATCAGTGCTTCTTTCTTTTTTTTTCTACCAAAAAAGTTTTATTTAAAAATACCATCTTTTTTAAAAAAAGGGACAACTTTTATATACAGTTTTTTAGCTTAAAAACAGTTAAAAACAATAAAATAAACCCATATTTAGAAGTTATGATTTGTAACATACAGAATACTGGTCCTGAACAAGACAATTCAAATGTATGATTAATTTTCTGTCCCATCACATTTCAGTAATACACATTTTTTAAAACCAGTGGTTGGGACTACAGAAAAGCTCCTGATTGAATGTTTTCCTCTTCAGGAAAATGGCAGCCACCCTTCCTAGCAGATCAAGAAACAGAAATGGCAGCAGCAAGGCAGTGTATTATTTCTTTGAGTGCTGTGTCCAAAATACACCTCTACCACTTTTATTCTCTTTTTAAATTTTATTTGAAATTTATATGTGGCTATAGCACCTGGTCATCTACACCAGGTCTTTTTAAATCTTAATGTTTAAAAATGGAAGTTCAAAGGGCATGGAGCATGAATTGCTCTTGATAGCACAGGACTCAGGGCTAATGGTCCTAGGATATCAAGATTCAACAAGATTCCAGTCTCCAAGTCAGCAGTCTGAGCAGCTATGAGGCAATCTTTTATCGCATGGCACTGAAATATTTCACACTGCATTCAAACATCTGACATAGATTTGTAAAAAAGAAAAAAAGAAAGGAGAAATGGCTTGTCAAACTAAAGTGCTATTAGCTGCTATATTTAAGAAGCTATCTTGATTTCACAATGTGAAGTTTAAAAAAAAGAAACTTTTTTAAACCAATTACAGTCCTTGCTTCTCCAATTAGGAACCCATCTTCCCAGAGTGTCAATTTTACCCAAAGATTTGGAAAGAAGTTTAACATTTTCCTAATCTAAAAACGTTCTATTGCAGCTTCAAAGAAATTACAGGCTAACATTTTGAACTATGTTCTTACATCCAATCTCCTATAAGGAGTATTTCAATAGTAACATTTGTGAAACAGTGACCTAGGAGACCCTGATTTCTGAAAGTGTAGCCAGGTCCTTACTCGACAGTAGATACAAATACAATTCAAAGTCTTGATTCATTCTCTTGAGTTCCATTTTCAAAAATAATGTGATTCTCTGATTATATATAGTCCTGTCTATACTGATCAAGAAGAAAGCTAATGAAAGAACTCTGGACTGATTTTTATTTTACACTGTTTAACAATTAGAGAAATGCTGCAGTCAGAGAAGATTGCTAGCTTACAATTAAATAGACAAAACATAAGTAATAAAAACAAATGGGATTCCTGAATACAAAAGATTAGAATTGACCCATGGAAAACAATGGGAACCAGCTTGCATTTTTCACAGAACTAGGTCAAATAATCTCAAGATTTGTATGGAAATACAAAAAACCTCGAATAGCAAAAGCAATCTTGAGAAAGAAAAATGGAACTGGAGGAATCAACTTGCCTGACTTCAGGCTCTACTACAAAGCCACAGTCATTAAGGCAGTATGGTATTGGCACAAAGACAGAAATATAGATCAATGGAACAAAATAGAAAGCCCTGAGATAAATCCACAAACCTATGGACAACTTATATTTGACAAAGGAGGCAAGAATATACAATGGAATAAAGACAGTCTCTTTAACAGGTGGTGCTGGGAAAACTGGTCAACCATTTGTAAAAGAATGAAATTAGACTTCTTTCTAACACCATACACAAAAATAAACTCAAAATGGATTAAAGATCTAAACGCAAGACCAGAAAGTATAAAACTCCTAGAGGAAAACATAGGCAAAACACTCTCCGATATACATCACAGCAGGATCCTCTATGATCCACCTCCCAGTATAATGGAAATAAAAGCAAAAATAAACAAATGGGATCTAATTAAAATTAAAACTTCTGCACTACAATGTAAACTATAAGTAAGGTGAAAAGACAGCCTTCTGAATGGAAGAAAACAATAGCAAATGAAGCAACTGACAAACAACTCATTTCAAAAATATACAAGCAACTTATGCAGCTCAACTCCAGAAAAATAAATGAACCAATCAATACATGGGCCAAATAACTAAATAGGCATTTCTCCAAAGAAGACGTACAGATGGCTAACAAACACATGAAAAGATCTCAACATCAGTCATTATCAGAGAAATGCAAATCAAGACCAAAATGAGGTACCATTTCACACCAGTCAGAATGGCTGTGATCCAAATGTCTACAACCAATAAATGCTGAAGAGGATGTGGAGAAAAGTTAACCCTCTTACACTGGTGGTGGGAATGCAAACTAGTAGAGCCACTATAGAAAACAGTGTGCAGATTCCTTAATAATTTACAGATAGAACTGCCTTATGACCCAGCAATCCCCCTGCTGGGCATACACACCAAGGAAACCAGAACTGAAAGAGACACGTGTACCCCAATGTTCATTGCAGCACTGTTTATAACAGCCAGGACGTGAAAACAACCTTGATGTCCATCAGCAGATGAATGGATAGGAAATCTGTGGTACATATACACAATGGAGTATTACTCAGCCCTTAAAAAGACTAAATTTGACTCAGTTCTAATGAGATGGGTGAAACTGGAGCTGATTATACAGAGTGAATTAAGCCAGAAAGAAAAACACCAATACAGTATACTGACACATATATATGGAATTTAGAAAGATAGTAATGATGACCCTCTATGTGAGCTGTGTTTAATTATTAAAGGTTTTGGATGACAACTTGATTTACAGGTTATGATTTTTTTTACATGGCCTTATGAAGTTGAACAACTGTTTAAAAAAAATTGTAAATTTGGTTCATATAATTTCATTAGCCACTTATTTTTTTTAATCTCTCTAGGAAAGTGAAACTTTCTCAGTCTCTTTGCAATGACATGGAATATACAGTGTATGGAATTTGGAATTCTTCAGGCTGGAATACTGGAATGGGTAGCCTTTCCCTTCTCCAGAGGATCTTCCCAACCCAGGGATCAAACACAGGTCTCACACATTGCAGGAGGATTCTTCACAAGTCGGACTGCAAGGGAAGACCAAGAATACTATGGTGGGTAGCTTATCCCTACTTCAGGGGGTTTTGCTGACTCCAGGAACTGAACAGGAGTCTCCAGCATTGCAAGCAGCTTCTGTACCAGTTGAGCTTTCAGGGAAGCCTTTTGGTTTATTTATGAAAATTTATTTCTAATTATTTTATCGCTTTCGTTACCATGGTGAACAGGATTGTTCCTTAATTTCTCTTTCTGATTTTTCATTGTTAGTATATAGGAGTATAAGAGTTTCTCTGTGTTAATTTTATACCCTGCACATTTACTCTATTCATTGATTAATCACAGTGATTTTCTGGTGGCATCCCTTGGGTTTTATGTTTAAGGATAATATCATGTGCAAATAGAGATTTTTTACCTCTTCTTTTCCAATGAGGATTATTTTTATATCTTTTCTTCTTTGAAAGCTGTGGCTAAAATTCCCAGAACTATTAGTGATGAGTGTGGGCACCCTTATGTTTAGGCTGATTTTAAAGGAAATGTTTTAAGATTTTCATTATTGACAATAACATTTGCTGTGCTTTTGTCATATTTGGCTTTCATTATGTTGAGGTATGTTCCATCTATGACTACATTGGCAGAGGGTGTTTTTTTTTTTTCATAAATTATCTGAATTTTGTTGAATTCAAATTTGAGTTTTGCACTATTTAGCCTCCAAATTATTTGTGTTTCCTCTAGATATTATTTTTTCTTGTAGTTGATATCTGATCAAACATTGTCATCAGAAAATATGCTTAAAAAGATTACAATTTCTTGTAATTTACCAACGTTAGATGTGGCCTTGGATGTGATCTGTCCTCAAATAATGTTCCATTTACACATGAGACAAGTAGAAAAAGGTGAAATCTGTTCTTTGGGAGTGGCATGCCCTGCAGATATCAGCTAGGCCAAACTGGTCTAATGTATCTTCTAAAACTTGAGTATTCCTTATATTATTTCTGTCTGAATGATCTGCCCATGTTATGCGTGGAGTACTAAAATCAACGGATACTATTGGTTAGTGTCTATTTCTGCTCTAATAGTTGTTGGCATTTGCCTCTTGTATTGAGGTGCTCCTACACTGGGTGCCTATAGCTTCTTGTTGGATTGATACCTTGATTGTTATGTAATGCAACATTCTTTGTCTCCTATCAGTTCAGTTCAGTTCAGGCGCTCAGTGGTGTCTGACTCTTTGCGACCCATGAATCGCAGCATGTCAGGCCTCCCTCTTCATTACCATCTCTCAGAGTTCACTCAAACTCACGTCCATTGAGTCCGTGATGCCATCCACCCATCTCATCCTCAGTCGTCCCCTTCTCCTCCTTCCCCTAATCCCTCTCAGCATCAGAGTCTTTTCCAGTGAGTCAACTCTTAGCATGAGGTGGCCAAAGTACTGGAGTTTCAGCTTTAGCATCATTCCTTCCAAAGAGATCTCAGGTTTGCTCTCATTCAGAATGGACTGGTTGGATCTCATGGCAGCCCAAGGGACTTTCAAGAGACTTCAACACCACACTTCAAAAACATCAATTCTTCAGCGCTCAGCCTTCTTCACAGTTTAACTCTCACATCCATACATGATCACAGGAAAACGATAGCCTTGACTAGACAGATCTTAGTCGGCAAAGTAATGTCTCTGTTTCTGAATATACTATCTAGGTTGGTCATGACTTTTCTTCCAAGGAGTGTCTTCTAATATCATGGCTGCAGTCACCATCTGCAGTGTGTCTGGATCCCCAAAAAAATGAAGTCTGACACTGTTTCCCTATCTATTTCCCATGAAGTGATGGGACCGGATGCCATGATCTTCATTTTCTGAATGGTGAGCTTTAGGCCATCATTTTCATCCTCCTCTTTCATTTTCATCAAGAGGCTTTTTAGCTTCTCTTCACTTTCTAGCAAAAGGGTGGTGTCATCTGCATATCTGAGGTTATTGATATTTCTCCCAGCAATCTTGATTCCAGCTTGTGTTTCTTGCAGTCCAGTATTTCCCATGATGTACTCTGCATATAAATTAAATAAGCAGGGTAACAATATACAGCTTCAACATACTCCTTTTCCTATATGGAACCAGTCCATTGCTCCGTGTCCAGCTCTACCTGTTTCTTCCTGAACTGCATATAGATTTCTCAAGAGGCAGGCTAGGTGGTCTGTTATTCCCAAATCTTGAAGAACTTTCCAGTTTATTTTGATCCACACAGTCAAAGGCTTTGGCATAGTCAATAAAGCAGAAATAGATTTTTTTTTCTGGAACTCTCTTGCTTTTTTCATGATCCAGCAGATTTTGGCAATTTGATCTCTGGTTTCTCTGCATTTTCTAAAACCAGCTTGAACATAAGGGAGTTCTCGGTTCACATATTGCTGAAGCCTGGCTTGGAGAATTTTAAGCATTACTTTACTAGCATGTGAGATGACTGCAATTGTGCAGTAGTTTGAGCATTCTTTGGCATTACCTTTCTTTGGAATTGAAATGCAAACTGACCTTTTCCAGTCCTGCGGCCACTGCTGACTTTTCCAAATTTGCTGGCATATTGAATGCAGCAGTTTCACAGCATCATGTTTCAGGATTTTAAATAACTCCACTGGAATGCCATCACCTTCACTAGTTTTGTTCGTAGTGATGCTTTCTAAGGCCCACTTGACTTCACATTCCAGGATATCTGGCTCTAGATCAGTGATCACATCATTATGATTATCTGGGTTGTGATGATCTTTTTGTGTACAGTTCTTCTGTGTATTCTTGAAGGTCAAGAGCAGGGGAAGTAATGAGATATCCCTCGTCTAAGGTAAGGAGCAGAAGCTGTGCTTTGCAGGAGCAACCTTGAAGAGATAGTGCACACCCAAAGTAAAAGAAAACCCAAGTAAGATGGTAGGTGTTGCAAGAGGGCATCAGAGGGCAGACACACTGTAATCATACTCACAGAAAAATAGTCAGTCTAATCACACTAGGATCACAGCCTTCTCTAAATCAGTGAAACAAAGCCATTCCTGCGGGGCTACCCAAGATGGGCAGGTCATGATGGAGAGGGCTGACAGAACATGATCCACTGGGGAAGGGAATGGCAAACCACTTTAGTCTTTTTGCCTTGAGAACCCCAGCAACAGTATGAACAGTATTGTCTCCTATAATGTTCTTTAATTAAAGTAAATTTATCTGACATGAGTTTTGCTCCTCCCACTTTTTTTTTTTTTAATCTCCATTTTCAGAAAATCGCTTTTTCCTGGCCATCACTTTCAGTCTGTATATGTCTTTAGTTATGAGGTGGTTTTCTTTCAGAAAGTATATTCTTTTATGCATTCATCCAGTCTTTGTCTTTTTATTGGTGCATTTAGCCCATTTCTGTTTAAGGAAGTTGTTGATTTTATTGGAGCATTTAGCCCATTTCTGTTTAGGTAGCTGTTGATAAGTATAATCCTCTTACCATTTACTATATATTTTGTGGCTTTGTTTCTATAAGCTTTTCTGTTTTCTATTGAGAGAAGACACTTCAGCATTTCCTGAAGTGCTGGTTTGGTGGTTCTGAATTCTAATTGCTTTGTTTGTCTGTAAAACTTTTTTTTTTCACTCGATCCCTTTTGAATTACAATATTATCCTTGTTAGACAGAGTAATCCTGGCTTTAGGTTTTTGCCTTTCATCACTTTAAGTTTATCCTGCCATTTCCTTCTAAACTGAAGTGTTTCTATTGTAAGATCAGCTTTTATCCTTATGGGAGTTCTCTTCTATGCCATTTGTTGTTATTCCTTTGTTGCCTTTAATATTTGTTCATCGTGTATATTTATTTATTTGTTTGTTTTTGTTTAATGTATGTTTTATCTTGGATTTATCCCTATGGGACACACTGGGACTTTACAGCTTAGATGTCTATTCTATTTCCCATTTCAGGAAAGTTTTAAACTATTTTCTCCTCAAATATTTTCTCATCCCCTTTCCTTTATCTTCTATCTCCGGGTAAGCTATGATTTAAATGTAGAGGCATTTAACATTGTCCTAGAGGTCTCTGAGGTTTTATTCTTTTCTTTTCTTTTTTTTTCCCCTCCTGTTCTGCTTCATTTATTTCCAACATTCTAGTATCAAGCTCACTTATTCTTTCTTCTTCCTCAGTTACTTTACTATTTCTGTTGTTCAGAGTGAATTCTATGTCAATTCTTTCATTGTACCTTACTGTTTGACTATTCATTATTTTTTTTTCTAGNTTGTACCTTACTGTTTGACTTTTTCTAGGTCCATTAAAAAAAAAAAAACCCTTTCATTTTCTCAATCCATATCTAAAGTCTATTCAGATCTTAAAGATCTATAATGTCTATAAAGATACATTTGTTTCAGCATACATTATTATGCTGAATTGTTTTTCCTCTAGGCTTCCTACCTTCTCCTCTTTCATTGGTTTGTTGATTTTCATTCTGTTCATCCACCCGTTGGATATGTTTCGCCTTTTCATGTTGTTTATATTGCTGTCTTTGGGGTCAATTTTCTGCAAATGAGAGGGTCATCATTGCTATTAATTGGGTAGTCTCCTCCCAGTGAAAGTGATGGTACGAGTGGCTTGTGAAGGTTTTCTAGTTGAGGAAACTTCTTTTTGTTGTTGCTGTTGTTATAGGAGATGGCTGTGAATCTCATTTTGTCTGAGAGGCAATGCAGTGTCCATTAGAGAATTAGGGGGCTCTATTATGGTTTTCATTCTAGTTGAGCTATTTCAAATCCNATTGCTGTCTTTGGGGTCAATTTTCTGCAAATGAGAGGGTCATCATTGCTATTAATTGGGTAGTCTCCTCCCAGTGAAAGTGATGGTACGAGTGGCTTGTGAAGGTTTTCTAGTTGAGGAAACTTCTTTTTGTTGTTGCTGTTGTTATAGGAGATGGCTGTGAATCTCATTTTGTCTGAGAGGCAATGCGGTGTCCATTAGAGAATTAGGGGGCTCTATTATGGTTTTCATTCTAGTTGAGCTATTTCAAATCCTCAGAGATGATACTGTGAACATGATGCACTCAGTATGCCAGGAAATTTGAAAATCTCAGCAGTGAGTCAGCACAAAACAGTCAGTTTTCACGCCAATCTCAAAAAAAGGCAATACCAAAGAGAGCTCAAACTACCAATCGATTGTACTCCTCTCACATGCAAGCAAAGTAATGCTCAAATATCTCCAAGCCAGTCTTCAGCAATACGTGAACCATGAACTTCCAGATGTTCAAGCTTGTTTTAGAAAATACAGAGAAACCAGAGATCAAATTCACAACATCTGCTGGATCTTTACAAAGACAAACAAGTTCAAGAAAAATAGCTACTTCTGCTTTACTGATGATGATGATAAAGCCTTTGACTGTATGGATCAAAATAAACTGGAAAATTCTGAAAGATGGGAATATCAGGCCACTGGACCTGCCTCTTGATAAGCCTATATGCAGGTCAGGAAGCAACAGTTAGAACTGGACATTGAATACAAGACTTGTTCCAAGTAGGAAAAGGAGTACATCAAGGTTGTGTCATGTCACCCTGCTTCTTTGAGTTCTATGCAGAGAAATGCATGGCTGGAAGTAACACAAACTGGAATCAAGATTGCCAGGAGAAATGTGAATAGCTTTAGATATGCAGCTGACACCACTCTATGAAAGAAAATGAAAAGGAACTGAAGAGTTTCTTAATGAAAGTGAAAGAGGAAAGTGAAGAAGGAGGCTTAAGTTATAAATTAGGAAAACTGAGATGATATCTGTCTAATCACTTCATAGCTAACAGATGGGGAAACAGTGGAAATTGTGGCAGACTTCATTTTTGTGGGCTTCTAATCCCTGCACATAGTGACTAGAGCCATGAACTTAAAAGATGCTTACTCCTCCTAGATCTCATAAAAAAAATAAAAGGTCAGGAGGTGACTGTGGCTCAGATTATGAAACCATTGTTTCCAGGTTCAGACTTAAACTGAAGAAAATAGGGGAAACCACTAGACCATTCAGGAGTGACCTATTTAAAATCCCTTATGATTATACAGTGGAAGTGAGAAATTAATTTAAGGGACTAGATCTGGTACAGTGCCTGATGAACTATGGATGGACGTTCATGACATTGTACAAGAGACAGGGCTCAGACCATCACCAAGAAAAAGAAATGCAAAAAGGCAAAATGACTGCCTGAGGAGGCCTTACAAACAGCTGTGAAATGAAAATACATGAAAGGCAAAGGAGAGAAGGAAACATAGGCCCATTTGAATGTACAGTTCCAAGAAATAGCAAGAGAGATAAGAAAGATTTCCTTGGTTTTCAGTAAAGCAAAGCAAAAGAATGGGAAAGACTAGAGATCTGTTCAAGAAAATCTGAGATACCAAGGGGACATTTCATGCAAAGATGGGAAAAATAAAGGAGATAAATTGTATGGACCTATCAGAAGCAGTAGATATTAAGAGATGGGAATACCAGAGTAGTTGACCTTCCTCTTGAGAAGCCTCTTTGCAGGTCAGAAAGCATCATTTTGAACAAGACATGGAACAACTTCTACCACATAGGAAAAGGAGTACATCAAGGCTGTATATTGTCACTCGGCTTATTTAACTTCTATGCCGAGTACATCGTGAGAAATGCTGTGTAGGATGAAGGAAAAGCTGGAATCAAATTTGCCAGGATAAATAACCTCAGATACGCAGATGACACCATCCTTATGACAGAAAGGGAAGAACTAAAGAGCCATTTAATGAAATTGAAAGAGGAGAGTGAAAAACTTGGATTAAGTCTCAACATTTTGAAAACTAAGATCATGACATCTGATCTCATCACTTTATGACAAATAGACAGGCAGTCAGTGTTTGACTTTCTTTTGGGGGGCTCCAGAATCACTCAGATGGTGATTGCAGCCACGAAATTCAATGACGCTTCCTCCTTGGAAGGAAAGTAGTGACCAAACTAGACAGCATGTTAAAAAGAAGACACATTACTTTTCTGACAAAGATCTGTCTAGTCAAAGCTATGGTTTTTCTAGTATTCATGTATGGATGTGAGAGTTGGGCTATAAAGAAAGTTGAGCATCGAATAATTGATGCTTTTGAACTGTAGTGTTGGAGAAGTTTCTTGAGAGTCCCTTGTACTGCAAGGAGATTCAACAAGTCCATTCTGAAGCACATCGGTCCTGAATATTTATTGGAAGGACTGATGCTGCAGCTGAAACTCCAATACTTTGGCCACCTGATGCAAAGAGCTGATTCATTTGAAAAGACCCTGATGCTGGAAAAGATTGAGGTCCAGAGCAGAAAGGCAGGGGAGAGAATGAGATGTTTGGACGGCATCACTGAATCAGTGGTCTTGAGTACACTTTGGGAGTTGGTGATTGACAGGGAGGCCTGTTGTACTGTAGTCCATGGGGTGACAAAGAGTCAGGCACAACTGAGTAACTGAACTGAAGAGGCTGTCTTTTACTTTTCTTGAGTGTGCTCTGGTTTTCCTGGCAAAATAGCATGGGTTGCCTTGCAATGGAGCTTGCTGTTATTGGATGGAGCTTGCTTCCAGTGCAGGCATTTTTTTTTAATGAGATCTTGTCTATCACTATTCCCTGAGGCCAGGGGTTCTATGATGTTTAAAAGTTCTGGAGCTGAATGACTGCCTCTAAGTTTTTGGTCCTCCTCTTTCATTAACCTCATGACTACTCTTTCAACATTGCACAGCAGACAAAAATGCATGTTAGTGGTGAAATAACTCCACGTTCTGAATGAGACTCACCATGTTTTATATAGAAAGGAAGAGGGAAGAGCTAGATAAAGATGAGGAGGAGGAGAAAATAAAGCCAAAAGGAGTGAGAGCAATCAGGACTGTGATGAAATTCCTGAGTGAAAATGCATATGAAAAAATAGACTGTTAATGCCCCAAGCTAATAACAAATATCAGAGAGCAAAATTAAAACCCAAAGGGACTATATTATATATATATACACATATGTATATGTATATGTATATATAAATTCAAACACAAAAATTAGAAATAAAAATATTTTGGTCTCACTTTAGTGTCAGGTAATCCCTTGTTCTAGCTTCCTCTTTTCCTTAAAGTCTGCAATTGTCCTTTAAATGCAATTTTACTGTTTGACTTTAATCTATTGCACATGCCACTTCTGGAGGGGTTCTCCAGTCTTACTTTTCCTGAGGCTGGCCTCCTCTTCTAACTAACCTCTAAAATGTCTTATCTAAGCTCTGATAGGAAAAGGTGACAGTAGACCCTTATCATGGTCACCTTTTCTTTTGTGCTGGGGAGAGGCAGGAACACTGCAAACAAAGACCTCTGGGACTTGTGGGGAGCCCTTTTAGGGAATAGAAAGCATAGGGTCTGCCAATGTCCAAGGTGATGTTGATGTTGATAAACTATTGAGTATTTGACACCAGGTGGTCAAAGAAGCATTTGGAGCATGTCCATGTCAAGGCACTGAGCACTGCATGGTAATAAAAAATAGAGGGTGTTTCTCAAGAGACTGGATGAATAGGCACTTGAGTCACATCACAGCACTGAAACACTGACTTTGATAAACTATCAGATGTATTTTTCCAGTCTGGATAATAAAGCAGTTTGTGTCACAGCTTGGAAGGGCTCGATGGTGATAAACTACTGGTGTGTTTGATAAAGATGTATTTGAAATTGTGACAGCAGTGAAAAGCAGGAAGTGATAAGTCACTGAGTTTATTTTAGCTGGGGTGAACAAAGATGTGGCTGAACCTCCTCTGTGAAGTGTGGATAATGATAAGTTACTTAGTACATTTGACCTGGGGAGGATGAAGAAACACTGAAAGCATGTCACAGCAGTGAAACACTGGATGGAGATATACAACTGGATGTGTTTGACCCAGGATGTATGAAGAATAATTAGAGGTATCACAGCACTGAAACAGTAGACAATGATAATTGATTGGCTGTGTTCAATGAATAATCAATGTCTACATTGATTAGACACAAATGGAATGACACTGCATGGTGATAAACAGCTGGTTGCATTTGTCCAGAATGGATGAAGAAGTTCTTGAAGCATGTCAAATCTTTGCAACCCTGGTTGATGATATATTCCCATCAAAAATGTCTTTTTGATATGGGTGTAAAAACAATCACCTAAAGCATGTCACAGGGCCTTTCCTGGTGGTCCAGTTGTTAAGCATCCACCTTTTAGTGTAGGGGATGAAGGCTCAATCTTTGATTGGGAAACTAACATCCCATAAACCTGCACAGCTGCAAATACTGAAGTTCTCACACTCCAGAGACTACACGGCATGGTTAGAGTTGGCTTGTCTCAAGAACTATCTTATGCGACACAACTAAACTATCACAGCCAACTAAATAAATTAAGAAGAATCATGTCACAGGTGAAACATTGGTGACAAACTACTGAGTGTGGTTTACCTGGAGAAAATGAAGAAATGCTTGAATCATGACACTGCACTGAAACACGGGATGGTGATAAGCCATGGGGTATGTTTGACATTGGGTGCATGGAGAAGACTTGTGGGATTTTCCACA